>JAUPMG010286164.1:0-17926 GCA_031762675.1 Pachysandra terminalis | reverse complement strand
CCCAAGCTGAGAGAGAGCCCTCGTGTTGGTATGCCTCACAGACTTGTGGTGAGATGTTTTCAGCCAAGCTAAGAGTTTTGGTAAGATGCCAAGGATTGACACACTGGTGCAGCTTGGAAAAAGAGTGAATCATGACTTTCCCTTTTGTTGGATGTAAATATGTATGATTCCCCGAAGGCCTACTCATGCTGGTGAAAACCTCGGTTTATTACCCATGACCAAAAATAAGTGGGAGGATTGTGCCTCCTTAGTTGAAAACTCATAAAACTATGCTGAACACATAGAATAATCATATCCCTTAGCCATAAATACGGGGATGAAGTCACACTGGTGGGACATCCTGGATAGTTGTATTGGGATCATGTGGGAACTTACGATATTTTACATACCATTCAGCACCCCCTAGCATTTGTATTGCATATTCTCTATTGATATTATTTTGAGTATCAAGTGTATTACACACCTGATCTAATTTCCATATAGAATTAGGCATGCAGATACTATGACATGGACCCTGGATTGAATACCTTGAGAGGTTGGGAGAGAATAATATATTGTGTGATCTCTGTTGTTTATTATTTTCCCACAGTATGTACAGATGTTATCTTTATCACATCAGGATTATATTATTTACACTTTTCTCATAATGTTGGAATTTAAGTAAATACCTTGCATTGAAGGATTACTCATCCCGGCTTTTCTAGCTTATGTTTGTTGATTTATATTTTTCAGGTCTTGGAGCTTGGTTACGAAGAGAGAGCCTGGGAATGAGTATAGATAACCTAGATCTAGTTGTATAGTTGTACTAGATTAGACCTTTCTTCATTTAATCTTGTAATGGATTAGACTATTTATTTCAATTACTTATATCTTACTAGAATAGTTAATTGGTTTCACTTATGTTTTGATTACTGTTTGCCAGTCCCATAGAGGTATGGGGTGAGAGTTACGAATTAAGCTTAAATTCTCAAAATTGGGATTTTTTGGTTTAGTTCGTGATAACAGGCCAGTACCGACCGATCCGGATCTGGTACAAAAGTTGGATCACCCATTTAAAGAAACAAATTTGGATCGATCGGACTAGCAGTACCGATCGTCAAAATGATGGTACCAGTTGGTACTGGACCAGTCCAGGTCAATACCTATTGGACCATTCCATTAATAAATAAAACAAAAACAAAAAAAAAACTTTGGATTGGTTTGACTGGTTGTACCGGTCTCTGGATCGATTGTACCGACCGGTCCATACTGATATTGATTGGACTGGTCTGATCCAAAGCCACTTGATACAATAATTATATCTTGGCTTAGGATCGGACTGGTCATCCCGGTTCGGACCAGCCAGAACGAACCGGACCGAATTGATCTGATTCTTGAAATTTGCCTAATTTGGTCCAATAAAAGTATTGGTTGCAATGGCCAGAGTTTGAGTGGAATTTTTTTTATTATTTCAAACTTAAGGAAAATGTTAATGTAATTTATCTTTATTTTAACTTTTTAAAACGATAGCATTAAATGCGCATCAAGATAGAGCAAACGGAAGCATTAACTTAACGCTTACGCATGACGTAACATGTGGGACCACGTGTCAAACTACGGTTGGTACCACATCAAATATCGTACAATATTATCGTAGACGATTTTCTTCCAGGGAAGAGGCACTCAATTTCAAGCCAATTTATCTGTTCTTAACTGGAGGAATGCTAGGAAGCAATGCGCATCACTTTTTGCCAGACTAGGATCTTTTGTGCTGAAACCCTGTATGCCGAGTGTGTGCCGAGACACACACCGAGGGGCAAAATTGTATTTTTGCCATCAACCTCTCGGGGCAAAATTATAATTTTGTCCCAAGGTGTGTGTCACGGCACGCGGGGTTTCAGCACAGAGGATTTGCATCCCTTTCAGGGTTTTAAGTCTCGGGATCTTGGATCTGACTGGTCCTGGCCGATCCTGATCCAGATCAGTGATACCGGCCGGTATCGACCGATCCAAATCCGATCCCAAAGTTGGATTGTCCTTAAAACAAAAATGGATCGGCCGAACCGATCACTAGAACGGCGATACCAGTCACCAGACCAGCAATACCGGTCCAGGCCGATACAATAGGATCGTTCATTTTATAAATTAAAAAAAAAAAACTTTGGATCGGACCGATCCAGTCATTGGACCGGTCCGATCCAAAACCACTTGTTACAATAGTTGTATCGTGGCTTGTGATCAGTTGTATATTAAATAGATTAGTTGTATTTTATGGGAAAAATTAAATTTTTTAGGGCATTGATTTAGTGTCAAATTTTAGTTGTACTTTATAAAGTACCGATCATCTGACGGTCTGATTAATCCCATCCGATATGTGTCATAATCTTAGTACGTGATAGTTCGTTTATAAGATCAGATCGGAAGCCCTAAATCATATATAAAGTGGGATACATGCTCCCCAATTATCTCATGTGTGTGAACGCGAAACGACGTCCGTTTTCTCATTGGGTCACATCACCAGTACTGATGATCTTTTAGGCCTAATCAAAGACCACCAACATTCTTATCCTGTTAGGGTTAACTTCCCCAGTAAGGGCTAACAACCCAAAGATGATCAATTCGTCAGACTAACCACCAAGAGATGATCAATTCATCTAGGGTTGGTCACCCTCAAAATACTAAAGGTTTGTCACCCTCAATAGGCTTAAAACTTTATTGACTTCGAAGGAATCTTTATTGGAGAGGCCTTCGAAGGGATGTTTATTAACCCATCCCCAGATATCACCTCCGAATGACATCAATAGACTATGTGGGACTCATTACTGCACTTTATTTAAAGACCATTTCGAAAGAAACACACACACACACACACACACACACACACACACATATATCTATATATATATATATATATTTATATCTAATTTCACTGAGTTCAATTCAACATCACTCAAATTAGTTATTTGACCTAGAATTTCAAGAAATATCATGATGACTCTCCCTTATAAGGACTATTGACCATGGAAACGGATTGCTGGTTGAAGGTCTTAACTGCTAAGGTCGCTATATGGTAATTCGATAATATATTGGACAACCTGTAAGATGTATACAGTTATACTGACTTCCTTGAAGGGATGTCGATTAACATACCAAAAAGGGTTCCCTTGAAAGTGAACAAAGGCTTGAGGAGTGTTTTGTGGAATTCAAATGACTTCTTTATTTTAATTGCAATAAATCCCCAAACATTCACATGATAAAACATCGGTAACTTATATATATATATATATATGAGAGGATTTTGCCTTATCAGGAATGGTGGGGATAAGAATGAAAAGGTTGTTTTATATATATATATATGTATGTATGTATGTATGTATGTATGTATGTAAGTATGTTACACGTGTCATATGATCCGTGATATCTTAGATATGCATTGTTACATTGAGATTTTTCTAATCATCTCTCTCAACATGCGTCCGATTGACACATATTCTGGTGTCACATCTCGAATCCTAGGGTATGCTCCATGATCGCATGGGTATAGTCCTGGATTCCAAGTGTGACTCTCACCCCTCCTCTCCACACTACTAAGTGGTGGCTCACCCAAAACAACGATAATCATGAATCACAAATAACCAAAGAGATCAACAGCGGAAGCTAACAACTATATAATAAGTAAGTATAACCGGTCCTTGTAGAACCACAACTATACAAGCTAATAAAAGCAAGCGTGACCCCAAACATTGTATTCCCAAAAGATAATGGAATCCAACCACCAACGTTATAAACTAAATACATCTTAACTCAAAGTAATGGAGTTCACAACTCCCCAAAGACATACAAAACAGGACCACAAGATAACAACAGAAAGAAACATCAACTCAGCACGAGTCCTCTCCATAGACTTCTCAGCACTGCTCACCAAGGCCCCTCCTCCTCCTATCTGGCTCACCTGAAATGTTAGGAGCCAGAAAGGCTTGAGCGACATGCTTAGTAAATACAATGTGCAAGTGGAGTGTCACGTGATAAGGATTCTCCATGAGTATGCGTGCTATGCCATGATAAAATGCAAGGTTTGTTCATTGGATGCAATGATATGAATAACTATTCCATCAGTCAAGCAGGGATGGCTACTACAAACACGTGCAATGCAATGCATGCCGTTGATACTGTGATCGCTGGATGTTCATGCTTGATCCCCACTGAGGCCACATGTATTGCACAGATCCCATGTACCAATTCTGGCTAAGTACACACAGTGTATTCTGTGAGTACAACACAGTTTTAGGGTTTCTCAACCCATGGGAAGTCAAGTCCCACCATTATTTTTGATCGTGGGATAAACCCGCGGCACCACACAGGACTCTCCCCTATGTCATCACAGCTCACTACTACCAATCGAATTACTCACAATATAGTATCATATATATCTGTTGCCTGGATATTGGGGTAGCTATTCCTTCACCATAAATCATTTTAGATTTACATAGTCCACTCGGGATTCTAGAGAAGTTATCTCTCACTGGCACTCATTACAGAGCCCAACATCCTCACATCACTCCCTTGGTCCTCCTTACGAGAATCCAAGGTTGGTCTGGTTCTGAGTCTCACATATGGACTCACAATGCATGAGTGTCCTTTAATGCATGTTACTATCATCCAACTACATTTGATGCATAAGAATATTCAAATCACATGAAGTCTTGTATGTATTGCATGATATAATCCAATATGATTCAAGGAGAACAATTAACATGTCATATAGCATATGAATTTAATTTTAATTGATCACATGTAAGGAAGTAAAATCATAAGATCAATTGATGTAAGACAATTCAATCATGTTCTCACACATCTCATTAGATCCATTAGGTATTAATAGGTGATTCCCTTTTCCTTCCATGCTTTCTAATTCTCCCATGGTGCTCACAATCCCCCATTGTCGATGGACCGCAACCCCCCGACAAAGTCACTTCAAATACACAGGTCATATTTAATCGGTGGACCGGTCAGTGTACTGATGAGTCCCTCAACAGGGTCTCCAAGATGTTAGTCGGTGGCTCCGTCGGTATACCGACAAGTCCCCTGATGAAATTCTCATTCCCTGTCGGTGGACCCCGTTGGTATACCACATGCCACCGATAGTACCTACCCTGTAGCATTGGGAGTCGGTGGACCGACGACCCACCGACCAACGGTCTCGCGAATTTCTGGGTTTCTTAAATTTAATCCAATTCAATCACAGATCAATCCTAATTACAATAAGGTTCTAAAATCAATATCCAACCATTCTAAACTATCAAAAAACATCAAGAAATAATCTAATATGAATTTGAATTGATGAACATCACCAAACCTAGATTTAACATGAATAGGACTGTTAATTATGATTGAAGCATACAAACCTTAGATTAGGTCATGAATTCACACAAGAGATCAAAGAATAACATCAACCACATGAATCCACCATAGAAAACCCTAATCACAGACAACAAAAGCACACAATGTACTTACTTTGCTGAGATGGTCGACTTTCGTTCTTAAGCTTCAAGTTTGTAGTACTCTTCTCCTCTTGATGGCCTTCTTCTTCTTACTCTTGGTCTCTTCCTTCTTCCTCTTCTCTTCTCTTCTCAACAAGACAAAAGAGATTGGGTTAGCTTGAGAAGCTTAAACCCTCATAATCCCTCAACTAAATCTCAACCCTTAGATCTAGGCTTACTTTAAGAGAAATGATCTCAACCACTGAATAAGATCTTTAGGTGAGAAAGATAAGGTGTGTGCTCATGTAAGTTATCCAAGTGTCCTACCAAATAAGAAAGGTCTAGGCAATTAACCCATAACCCCTAAATTACTAGAAATTGCAAACAAGCCCAAAGCATAAAACCCACAATTTCAGCTCGTTACACCTGGTCAATAGAGGATATTTTTTATGGTTTTCTCTATAAATAGCAGAGCATGCTCTCAAATCAAAACGACTAATCAATGGGAAAATTGAGACAGTACACACCCCAATTTTTACGAGAATGACTTCTTTGATTTTTGCAACGTCTAGAGGCTTGAGCTTGGGATCTTATCATCACCCTCAATCCCAAATCCATTTGAGTTAAAATTCTCATTAAAATCCCAAAAATATATGAAGTTATAAAAATACCCTTAGTGGACCCCACACGCTTCATTGTTCCCCAAAATCCGTTTTTAACATTAGAAATGAATTCTTGGTTGAAAATGATTTTCAATCGATATATTATTGCCTAGTTTCGAGATTGTAAGGAAAATGACTGTTTTACTCATGATATCATTTTGGGGTTAAATTCTCAACTTCTGGGGGCCAAAAAGATATTTTGACTTCAGATTTGACATTTTCATACAGAATCCTTCAAAACAGCTATAAATTGGACAATTTTAGAGATGAGAGTTACTTTTGGTATTTGATAATTACTAATTAAATGGGTTTTAAATAATTAAAATATAAAATTAGTGATTGTGTTTAGATTAGGCTTAAATTTGGTTTTAAGTTAAATGGGTTGGATTGTAATTAGGATTAAGGTTGTTAGACAAAGTGTTTAAAAAGTGGGAAACAAAAAAGAAGGGAAAAAGGAAAATAAAGTGTGGAATTCGTTGGGATAAAACTTAAAAGAAAGATAAAAAAAACGGGGTTTTAAAGGAAAAGAAAAGAAAAGGATGTATGCAGGAGAGTTTCGTAAAAACTCTTCTTGCTCTTAGGGATAGAGATTGGAGCAGAGTTTTAAGGATCAGACCGAATCCCATCCTGATTGTCCAGTCTATATTGGGATCGGCTAGGACCGGTCCGATTCCAAGCCACAATACAACTATTTTACCAAGTGGTTTTGGATCTGATCGGTCCAACTAATACTGGTCCGGACTGGCCGATCCAGATCGGTCTAGTGATTGGATCAAACTGTTCTAACCGATTCAATTTTTTTTTAATTTATAAAATTAATGATCCAATAGGTATCGACCGATACTGCCCGATATTACCGATCCAACGATCGGTATCGCCATTTCGGCGACCGGTCCGGCCGATCAAAGGACGATCCAACTTTTGGATCAGCCCCGAATCGGCCGATTCTATACCAGATCGCCGATCCGTATAGGGATCGGCCCGGACCGGTTCGATCCACGATCTGGAGAATAAAAACCTTGGATTGGAGATAAGCATCGTAGAAGAGAACAAGGCTAGGGAGGAGGAATTTTCGGATCTTAGAAGGTTGCAAAAGAGGTTTTAAAAAGGAGAAATCGGTAAGCATGAAGAAGAGAAAAAGAAAAAAGAAAAAAGAAAAAAGGGAAATCGTTACCTGCAAAAGGATTTCTATTAAGACCCCAAGTCCTAACGTGCTGTTGCAGAGTTTTGTTAGAAGAAATTGAAGGAGAAGAGAGGATAAGGATGAGAGAAAAGGGTAGAATAATAATTCCTTTGTTTCTTCTTCATTCATTCCCCATCAATAAACAACATCAAATCTAACAAATTAAGGAAAGTAATCAAACTAAGGAAAAACAACCTTGCACCATTGATTTCTCTAACGAAAAGGAAACTAATTTATGACAGGAAACTATTTTATGACTCTCCTAATGCAGATCCATATGATCTGTTATTCAAAATCCAATTGCTTTATTCAAGGCACCTCTATGCTGTAACAGCTTTGCCTTACCATGTAAGCTTCCAAGGTACATCTCTGTCCTACCATGTAGGCTCCCAAGGTAGGATCTCAACATCCCCTTCTCCATCAATTATGGCTTGTCCTAAAGCCTGAAACTCAGGAAAATGACTGTGCAACTTATGAAAATCCTCCTAAGTCACATCTTCAATTGGTTGGTCCTCCCATTGAACTAGAACACGCGTGAAGGCTCGGTTGTTATGGTGAAGTATTTTTCGATCAATTATTGCAAGGGGCTTCCAATTTGTACGTCCTTCATCAATAATAGGAGGAAGTGAAAGTGTGACAGCCACATTATCTCCAATTTTTCTCTTGAGACATGATACATGAAATACTGGGTGAACTCGACACCCGTCTAGAAGATCAAGTCAATATGCTACTGATCCATTCCTGGCTGAAATGTGAAATGGTCCATAAAACCGAGGACTAAGCTTGTGAGAGAAATGAGATGATACGGTTGATTGCTTGTAAGGATGCAGGCGTAGAAAAACCAAATCGCCTACTTGAAACTCTCTCTCCGTATGATTCTTATCCGCCATCTATTTCATTCGAGCTTGAGCATTTTGTAGATTCTCCTTCAAGAAATGCAGTACCTTATCGCGATCATGTAGTGCCTGATCAACTGCATGAACATGTGTAGTGCCCAAACTGTATCACTCAATATGGGGGGGAGGGTACCCATAAACAGCTTGAAACAGTGTCATTTTGGTAGAGGCGTTGTAGGTGGTATTGTACCACCACTCGGCCCATGGGAGCCATCAGGCCCATTGTGAAGGTTTATCACCAGCAAAGCATAGTAGGTATGTTTCAAGGGAGCGGTTCGTAACTTCAATTTGTCCATCCGTTTGAGGATGGTAAGCTGAACTTAATTTTGACTCGGTGCTTTGCAACTGGAAAAATGCCTCCCAAAACTTGCTAATGAAAATAGAATCCCGATCACTAACAATTGATTTAGGCATTCCATGAAGATGAGCAACATCACGTACAAATAGTTCAGCCACTATTAAGGCAGTATAAGGGTGGCTAAGTGCACTAAAATGTGCTGCCTTGGAGAGGCGGTCCACCACGACCATAATAGCATTTTTGTGAAGAGAATGAGGAAGTCCCTCGATGAAATCCATTGAAAGATCCTGCCAAACTTGATTAGAATTGGGAGCGGCTGAAGTAGTCCCAGTGGTGCAACATTTTCTGACTTGTTGCGTTGACATGTATCACAACAAGCAACATACTGTTGACATCGCCCTTAATGCCCTTCCAATAAAAATCATGTGATAATCTCTTGTAGGTTCATAAAAATCCAGAGTGGCCTGATGATGGAGTGGCATGATACTCCTTTAATAATCGATCCTTCCAAGCTGAGTTCAAAGCCAACACTAAACGCCCCTTGTGCCTTAAGATTTCATTCTGATAAGAGAATGAGCTGGGTGTTGTTGTGTCATGTTTCAGCTTGCTTATAATCGGTGCTAGATTGGGATCACAGTTACATTCATCCGTGATCTCTCGGTAAACCTCAAAAAATGGGCTGTGTAATGGCCACTAATGATGCTCTCTCATGTTGCCTTGACAAAGCATCGACTGCTGAATTTTCTGCACCCCACCTGTAAGTGATTTCATAGTTATAGATAAGGAGTTTGGATACCCATCCTGGCTGCTCCATTGATGTGAGATGTTGATCATGAAAGTAACGTAAGGCTCGATGATCTATCAATATCTTGAAATGACATCCTAGCAAATAATGCCTCCATTTGGTCACTGCAAATATTATTGCTGTCATAAACTGATAAGGCTTGGTTGCTTGCTGATAAGGTCTTACGAGCATGGACATTGGGTCCCCCGTTTTGCATCAAAATAGCCCCAAGTCCCGAACCAAAAGCATCACATTCAACCACGA
Source organism: Pachysandra terminalis (assembly GCA_031762675.1). Classification (NCBI taxonomy): domain Eukaryota; kingdom Viridiplantae; phylum Streptophyta; class Magnoliopsida; order Buxales; family Buxaceae; genus Pachysandra; species Pachysandra terminalis. Next base: position 8,380 of record JAUPMG010286164.1, on the reverse strand, counting down.
AGTGTTGTGAGAAATCAGGTAAGGCCAAGACCGGTGTCGTGGTCATGGCCATCTTTAACTGTTCAAAAGCAACAATAGCCTCATCTATCCAATCAAAAGCACTTTTGGGAAGAAAATCTGTTAATGGTTTTGCAACCTTACCATAATTTTTGACAAACTTACGGTAGTAACCTGTGAGTCCCAAAAATCCACCAAGGCCTTGATCGTGGTTGGTCGTGGCCAAGTAAGCTTGCACTTGATTTTATCTGGGTCAACCGTAACTCCTTGGGTTGAGACCACATGGCCCAAATAATCCACTTGGGATAGAGAAAATGCCCATTTGGACATCTTGACATGAAGCTTATGAGTTCGCAATATACGAAAAATGCTCAACATGGTATCACAGTGGCCTTATTTAGGGTACGGTAGTTGATACACATCCTCCATGACCCATCCTTCTTTTTTACCAGTAAAACGGGTGATGAAAATGGACTCACACTTGGACAAATTATACCTGTTTCTAACATTTCTTGGACAAGTCGTTCAATCTCTCCTTTTTTAAAGTGTGGATACCGATATGGTTGAACATTAACTGGTGTCGTTCCGAGAAGAAGGGGATATGGTGGTCCTGCGATCTTGATGGAGGTAGGCCTTTTGGTTTAAGGAAGATATCTGAAAATTGCTGCAGCAACTCAACAATAGATGGAGTGGTGGTAGTAACTTCATTTTTTTCTTCCATAGTAAATAATTGAGCTACATACTCGAACTGAGATTCCAAAAGCAGTTTTTGAAGGGAGCAACATTCAATCAAAGTGGCTGAACTTGAGCTTTCCCTGATAAGTTGATAAGGGATGTTGGTCACCTTGAAACTAATTGTGAGTTTGGAAAAATCCCATGTTATCGGCCCAAGAGATCACAGCCATTGGGCCCCAAGAACTGCATCACATCCGCCAACATGTAAGAGAAGAAAATCCATGGAAAACTTGTAACCTTGTAGATAAAGAACAACTCCACTGCTTCTCCATTGACTTTGTATATATTCGCCATCTGCAACCATGAACCGGAACTGTTCCTAGGTGGTGATAGAACACCTACATTTTCTAGCCAATGCTGGATTTAGAAAATTATGAGTTGATCCAGAATCAATAAGAATGGAGATTTTCTGTTTTTTAAGCAACCTAGAAACTCTCATCGTTTTAGGCTTAAGAGATCCAGTAAGAGCATGGAGTGAAATGGTAGGCTCGGCTGGTTTCTCAGGTGGATCATCTTCTTCTTCCATTGCTTCTTCCTCTTCAGGCCAATCTCCATCAATAAGGAGCAGTTGTGTTCTCTTGCATCTATGTCCCAGCTTGAATTGCTCATCGCAATTAAAACAAAGCCCTTTATTCTTGCATTCTTGCATCTCTAAGGGGGTGAGACGTCGGATAGGAGGGATTGACGATGAGTTGTTGGTAGGTGGTTTTGATACAGGAACAAATGTTTGTGATTTGATAGCGTTCATACCTTTGACAGGTTTCCGAAGCAAGTGTCTCTTTTCAAATAGGCATGCTATCATGACCCGATTCTAGTGTATACCCCTTAAGGGTAGCCTACTAGAATCCGACGATGCAGCTCTCACCCCCTCCACAGGAGGTGGCAAACAAGTGAATAATCAAGAGACAAATCTAAATAATAATTAAATACTAGATGTGTCTTACCAGTATTAATACTAACCAATTACAAAGCTGAAGCTTCTACTCAAGCCCACCAGCTATCTATCAGAGCAAGCAGCATAACCTGAAAAATATTTATCAATGAGGGTGAGCTATAGAGCTATGAGTAAACCCACAATAACCGGGTATTTACTCAGAAACACAAACCAATAAATAAATATGGAATACCATATAGGTGGATTATGTTAATTCATAATAATCCTTGACATCTATGTCTTATGCTCTTAACCTTCACGTAATTCAGTTCATGATTATATTTATTTCATTATTTGCATTCATGCAATTTTACTTCATAATTTTATTACGAGTCATCAACTATATCTAAATAGTTCATTTCCCATATTTACATGATTCTGCCTATTGTACATACATAACTCTACTGTCATCATCTTATAGTTATCTGCTATGAAGTTTTATTCATAAAGCGATTATTATTCAACACCAATAATCTAAATAGTTCTAATCTTTTTATCGAATTAGTCTCGGTCTTAATCACCATTTAGTATTACAACTATCTCTATATAGTTTAGATTCTAAGATCTAAAGGACAAACCACTAGTCATATTCGCTAAGTGATTTATGAGAAGCTTTTACTACTGTACTAAACACTCATCTAATTATATTCTTGGCCTGCACGTATATCCACTTGAGTTACTACCATAAATTGTAGTTCAAGTTCACATAATACCTTCTTCTATCTATATAACATTATCTACAGTGTTACATGAATCTTATCTTATTAATTATATTACTTAGTTCTTTCCTCGGTACATTCTCACCTAACACCCATATAATCTGTTGCTTTGCAAATTCCAAGTTTTACATAAGCTACTCTTCTAAGTTACATTACCCAATTATAATATTAATCCAAGTTCTACTTTAACACCTACGAGTTACAACCTTAAACATTCTCTAACTAACATTCTAATCAATCAGATCAATTCATTCAAAATACCATGCAGTTCTCTCATCCACACTTGCTAGGATTGGGAACATGCATGCTAGTTCACTCACAGCTATATACTAATATGATGCAGTATGCTCCATGCTCAATCTCAAGAGAGTCAAGTCTCCCTTCTTACAGTACAAAATACAATCGCAACCACATTATATGCATTCAAAATCACGCTGGATCCCCACTGTTCCACATATGTCAAATAGACTATATGCACCCTCAGGCTACGGAACCAGCAGATTTTGTGTGTACAACACAATTTTAGGGCTTTTAAACCCATGTTACGCTCTCGTTCCACCGTCATTATTGATCACGGGGACGCATCCAGCCTCATGGATGTATCTAGGGTGTTACATAGACTTCCCTCGTGGCACATCCCAGTTCATAACATCCAATAGTTGAACAATGAATAATTAAATATCTGGGCTTGTTGGACATCTCTCGTCCTCACCCTACATCTGGGCCTATTGGACATCTTTGGTCATCACCCTCACTTTGCTTCTCAAGGCTATCAAATAAACATTCAAGCCTGTTGGACATCTCTGGTCTTCACCCTCACATACTTACCACTGGTCATCCCGACCGTGAAGTCAATATGCAATGCCGATGGTTATTCCAATTTGACTAAATTAAACAAAATGCAGTAAGTAGACAACAAGCCATTACACAAGCATCTACATCCAATCAATTCATCATACGTCATGGATTTGCATCTCCATGCTCATCATAGTCTAGAGACACTCACCAGTCCCCATACATATACATCATGCTCTTACTTGTCCACAGACATCACCATTCTCAATATATGCTTATTCATAAATAAAATAAACAGATATAACCATGTGCTTTCAAGGACTTGCATCATCAGCCTTTACTTCACAATAAACATCAATCATAAACATTACCAATCTATCTCATCACTAAAGGTAGCACACATCATGATCCTAGTGATTTTGAATAGTAGAGGATATTACCTCACAATACCATATGTTATGTTTAATCGTAAGCATGCATACACATACATCTTACACTATACACAGACTCATCCTTGATCATTCCAGAACTTGAAATCATTCACTACGATATCATTTACGGTTCACATTACTATGTTTAATCATGCCCTAGGGATATTCATAAACCCTCACGCCTATTCATTTATTCAATGACACCCTCATATATAGTTATTATCTACATATGATTCATCCTTATACTCATGTATTACTTATTTAGTTACATATATTATACATCTTCTTACTTACAAGTGTGAATTATCTCACTTATGGATTAGGCCTCAGCCTTACATCTTATCGTTTACTTTTACTTACTTTCAGGAGTTATTTATAACCTTTACTCATTAATTTAATTATTCTCGTTATGCAGGGTTAAGTCTTTGTCTTTATGTCAACTGATACTATCTGTATTACTAGGGTACTTAAATGCATAAAGTCCCTCATTCTATTCTGCAAGTCTAGGTAGGTCTCCACTAACCTCAAACCTCACTAACATACCTTACACTAGTCTCTATGTACTCATACATTCCCTAGAGTTCTGTGTCAACCCTAGTCCAATTAGAAGTCCGTCACACTGTTAGGTGGTGCTATAAATAAGGAGGTGGCATTCAAGTGGTAGCCACACCCCGCCGACTCTATACAACTATAATACACATCCTTAGGTTTCCTCTCACAAGGCGCAAAGTCTGACTCTCATAGTAGGTCTAGTCGAGCAACCCAGTTGATAGACTAGTCCCTCCCGGTTTCCCAAACACTCACAAAACTTATCATTGTTTGGTGGGTTCACCAGTGGAAGTGGTCCACATCGGTCCCCCAAAGTCCCTCTCCGAAAATCTCTCAAACAAGCCCCGTCGGTGGGTCATCGGTGGGTCCTTCGGTGAACCGACGGGGTTTGGTCGGTGGATTGACCACTCATCGACGAACTCGTCGATGGACAGATGAGATCCGTCGATGGCCACCAACCAAGAAAGGTAATCTCTGTCGGTGGGTGCCTCGGTAGATCGAGGATCCCTAGACGAATCTGGTTGGCGGATGCTTCGAAGGACTAAGCAATCCACCGATGGGTCTGGTCTCAGTAGGGTCGGACGAGATCCAGGGTTTTCCTGACTTCTCCGAATTTCTCCAATATTACTCGAGGTCAATCCTACACTCCAAGTAGGTTCAAAAACATTCTAAGAACATTCCTAAACATTGTTGAGCATTCTAAACCATTGATATGATTGAATAAACATATTGTATTGTTTGGGTTAAGATTATACTGCCACGCCCCAAATCCAAGATATAGGATCGCGAGGATTTGCAAGGGAATAACCTTCGGATCCACCACGTGGACGCGGATAACCATTCACAATACATAACCATTGTTCTGGCTAATCAGAGTCTAAAACCATAATCAGCGGAAGTCTTAAATAAATCAAACTTGTAGCTCAACATAAGTCCGTTAAGCTAAACCCACAAAGTAAATAGACATCTAGTCTATTACATGTTCACACCCACTTGGGGTCAAAACCAAGTTTATAAAAACAATGTATAATCCATCAAGTCAATCAAGTATCTGAAATAAGAGAAATCTCCTCTCCAGACCAGTAAGTCAAACAAACTGATCACCTATTTCAATGAAAGGGTCAGCCGAAGCCTCGTAGAAAAAACCAAGGAAGTTACAATAATTATGTTCATGCATACATAACAACACGGTTAATTCATGCAATTTCATTCAACAAGTAATACCATAGTCCAATGTATTAGCATGCTCATCATCATACTAATCTCACATATTTAATAGATATATCACATTTAACGTGGTAATCTCACTTCACCTTCAAAACCACGCAAGTAATCAAATCATATCATATCAATTGTTCACATGGTCCCACCATGATAAGTCATAGGGCACACATGATCCCATCAAGTATTCAACCCAATCCTTATAGTCCCACTATGAATCAAAATATAACCTACATGATCCCATCATGCTCTACACATAAACCACATAGTCCCACTATGCACCACAATACAACTCATGGTCCCACCATATAACACAAACAAACAAGTGTCACACAACAACCACATAGTCCCACTATGTTCAAAAACAATCACATTTTCCCACCATGCCAAGCAAAAATTGCATAGTCCCACTATACAATACAACCACATAGTCCCACTTTGCAATAAACCCACATAGTCCCACCATGCCATACAACCACATGGCCCCCCCATGCCATACAACCACATGGTCCCACCATGCCAACAAGTATCCACATGGCTCCACCATGCTAAGCAAGTAACGACATGGTCCCACCATGCCAAACAAATATCATCCAAACACAAGCGCAAACAATCAACATGTGCAATGATCAATGCAATGTAGTATGATCCAATTTTGAATAATGAAATGTGGATGATATGCATATGCTATGCAGGGGTAATTAGGCCTAGCCCCATCACATGTTCATTCAATCATACAACCATTCAACCCATTCTTTAAGGGACTTGCACCCATGGTAGAATGCACCATTCCATTCTTTAAGGGACTTTCACCTCACGGAAGAATACATCATGTCATGACCCAAACCAGTTTAGATCTGTGGATCCATAACCGGGTTAGATTGCGACTCTCACCCCATATCCCTATAGGAGTGGAAAGCAATATAAGAACATATGCGGAAGTATTATACAATAGTTCTAATAAAATATAAGTAATTAATTACAATGTTCTGTAAGATTACAAATTCTGGAAAATGAACTGTCTAATTCTATTACATCAATATAATCCCTATGTTCTATCTTTTCATCCCTTTCTCCATAGCGCTTGTTTGTGATCTATCTTCCTTAAATATCTGAAAAACACAACCGTAAGCCAAAGCTCGTGTGAGTAGACCTTTAGAACAAGGTATTTACTCAACACCCAATGCTACTACAAAATATATGATCTAATAAGATGATCTGAAAATATATATATGATATGAGATGATAATGAAATCTGAAAAATGTATGATGATAATTATAGTAAAAATAGCACAATGTTCTCTCACCAAATCTCACCTTGGTCTATATCATAAGGATATCACATGGTTATATTATCATGCTATATGCCTAAGTCTATATGAAAATCATATCTTGTGTATCATACGCAAGATAACATCAATAATGGCAACACCACATGAAACTGCAATATGCATGATGTTCGGTATTTGAATGGTTCAAGTCCCACACTAGACCAATCAATTACATTAAGCAAGATGACTTAGCGAACCATCCTCCCCATATAGGGCCACTCTCATTGTAAGATATTCTATGTGTGCATCATAGTTTTAAGAGGTTTCGACCAAGAGGGCACAATTCCCCCACTTATTTGTGGTCAGGGCAATGCAAAAATCCAAGGTGTCCATAAATAGGACTAATCTCAGTAGAAAAGTGAATAACCAGAATACCAAATGGTTGACTCTTATGATTCAGATTGGGACCCCCATACAAGGCCTATCCCAAATCCTTTCATCTCACCACTAGTATTTTGAGTCCCATACCTCTCATCTTGGCGAAAATAAATATTAAGTCTCTCAATGGACTAAAAAATAGTATAACATGCCTTGAGTCACAGGCAGTATACATGATAATTGGTTAATGGTCAAAGAAAGCCTTCTCGGTCGGAATTTCATATGCAACTCATGAATTTTGGTCCATTTATTAATGCAATTTACACATATTAATAATACAACGCATATATTCAAATCAGCATGAACATGAGTACAATCTCATGATATTAATCTAATAATTAATCACATAATATACACTTTAATATATATGCTCTAAAGCACAACTGATATGATAATGAAATTATGCATAATATAGTTAAATATAATAAGTCTTATGGAATTAAGATGTTCACACAAGATTAGTCTCAATACAGTTCATTAATCAATCATACATAAGGTCTCAAGTCAATTCATAAAGTTCAGCAATCATACCAACACATAGATAATTCAAGTTATTAGTTCTGTAGGGAGTTCATACTAGATGGAGGGTTTAGAAGATCACAAAAAGAGTAAAGGAAGTCTACAAATAAGTTAGGTTGTCTAGGTAAAGTGTTCAGGATCTTAAAAGGTCTGTTTAGGGTCATTGTGACCAACCGGCAGGCTACAGCCAAGGTGGTCGGTAGACCGGTAGGCCAAGTGGTTGGCTATTTGAAGGTTTGGCTCAACCGGCAGGGTGCCGACAGGCTTCCAGTACACCGGTAGGCCAAGCTGTGAGGTAAGGTGAAGGGATGGCTCAACCAGCAGGGTGCCGGTACACCGATTGGGCTAGTGTGACTGATATGCTTGGGAGGTCATCCGGTAGGGTCCCGGTACACTGGTGGGGTTGTATAGCCCTTCTGCCAGGCTACCGGCACGCTCCGTAGGCACACTGGTAGGCTAAGCAGTGGCCTGCCTATGCCCAGATCAATGATTCATCACCCGACAGGCTAACCTGTACACCGGTTAGGCTGTCTGTTCAGTAGAAATTAATTTAGGTCATGTTATTTCACAGGGTAATTCATCTAAACATCCTAGGGCTTCGTGCATGGTTAATTGGTCAATTTATTTGTTACATAACTTCATATATTAACTGTACTTATAAATTTTTGAGTTCTTGGTTTAATTAATGGTTTAGCTTTGACATGTGATACATATGTTATTAATATCATGCAATATTTATGGGTTTTATTAGTATGATCCTGGGGAAGGGTT
>JAUPMG010286154.1:0-17926 GCA_031762675.1 Pachysandra terminalis | reverse complement strand
CTGAAGAATGTTGACTCCAGTGACGGTATCATCTGGCTTCCCTCAAAGAAGAACTACTTCAGCATGAAAGATTCCTGGTCTTCTGTCAGGAACACCAATCCTACTCTCCCTTGGTCAAAGATCATTTGGTTCAAAGGCAACATTCCAAAGTATAGTTTCATTAGCTGGCTTACTATCAAGAATGGCCTTTTAACCCAAGACAAATTGATGAAATGGGGAATTGGCCCCCCAACTCTGCTGTTTCTTCAATTTGGCCACAGAATCTGTCCAACACCTGTTTTTTTGAGTGTCCTTACTCAAACTGGGTTTGGGGACATGTTCTTGAGAAGTCTGGTAGAAATAGGAGCATTCCTCACTTGGTTGCAGAACTTGATTGGTGTGCTGAGAACCTCTATGGTAAAGATCAGTTATCATACCTTAAAATGCTGAGTTTTAATGCCACCATCTACTTCCTTTGGTTTGAAAGGAACAGCAGAATATTCAAGAATCTATGCTCCTCTCAAGAACATACTCTCCAGTTGATTGTCAATGAAGTAAAAATCTCAGCCACTCACAAAGGCATCATTTGCTTGAATCGCGTCTCAAGCAACCTGGGTTTCTGGTTTCTGTAAACCATCTTTTTTGCTACTGTTACTGCTGTTCTGGCTACACCCCAGCCTACTTTTTTCTGTTTTCTTTTGTTACCATGCCTTGGTAATCTTGCAACTGGTTGTTGCTTCATGTACAGATCTTATTTCCACCTCTCTTAATATATTTCTAACTTACCATCCAAAAACAAAGGCAAGGGAATGATCCTTAATTCAGAAACCATAAAAATCACCAAGTCATTACCTCCCAATCAAATCTCAATTCTCCTCTAAAGTCTCAACAGACTCAAATTCCAAAATATCACCCCCAAGAGCCACCCAATGCAAAATAGAACTGACAAGAAAAATATCAATACAACAGAATCAATCCAGCCTTACTAAATTGTATGATGCCATTTTCAGAAGATCACGCCTCTTCCCAAATATACTTCCTTCATGTCTAGAATATCCTGCTCATCATGCCTACAATAAGCTTCTAGATAGATAAATGAAGAGGATAGATTCATCAGAAAGAAGCTAATAAAAGATTTCCAGATAAGGGACTAAGCACAACCAGTGTTTGAAATTTCGGCATAACTTCATTTCTCCACCCCCCCCCCCGTAGAGATATTATTCTCCAGAGTAATTTCTCCATTTTGGGGATATTGGCAAAATATCACCGAAATTTTCAATTTCTCGCCAATTTCGGCTAGAAATTGAATTTCTCTTCTTTATAAAAAAACCCAAATTTTTTTTAGTTGTCCATCACTTTTCCCTACCTTATTATTTAAAAGGACAAAATTATCATTGAAGATAAGTCTTCAAATAATGGCCAAGTTCATAAAACAAGAGGTAATTCCATCATGTATTGTAATGGTAGTTTTGTCAAATGAGTTAACTCTTAATAACAGTGATTTCTTGTCCATCTTTTCCTTATTATCACTTATTATTTAACTAATAATAATAAAGGCATCAATAAATTAAGAGGACAACTAAATGAAGTTAATGATATTATAATAAAAGACACATTATATTATGAGTTATATTGCAAAACTAACCCTTGATATTCTATAACTCATACATATTATTAGATCACTATTATGTTAAATTCAAATATAACCTACTCTATATAGACAACAAAAACAAGTCTTTCTGGTTGTCCATCACTTTCCCCTACCTTATTATTTAAATGACCAAATTATACTTGAAGATAAGTCTTAAAATAATGGCCATATTTATGTAATAAGAGGTAATTCCATGTGTTTAAGAGTATTTTGTCAAATAAGCTCTCTAAATAACAATGTTTTGTTTTTACATATTTTCACTACTATCAATTATTATTTAATTATAATAATAAAAGCATCAATAAGAAGAAAGACAACCAAATGAAATTAATGGTATTTCAATAAAGGCACATTATATTATGATTTATTTTGCAAAACTAACCCCTTGAATTTGTAACTCCTATATTAGATCATTCTTACATTAGATTCAAATCAATACAATCTACTCTATATAAGCAAAGCCATTCACATGTAAAGTGTGGTGCAAAGTTGCTGCAAGGTACTTTTACAAGTAAGTGATTTTTTGTATATATATACATTATGGTTCATAAGATATATTTTTGCTTAAAGGTTGACATTGCCATTGGGTCCTAGCTCTAGAATGACGACACTGCTTTTGGCTCTTGCTGGACGGATGTGATCTGATTTGCGGATATCTGGATTTTGCTCTTTTCTTTTGTTATTCGGAAATCAAGCATAATATCTGTATCAATGGTAGTTATTTGAATTGGTGTTTGAAAATTTAGGTATGGGGTATCATCAAAATCTTAAGCATTTAGAAAGGATTGAGAATAAGTTTGCCGAATATGGTGGTCTATACTATTCAATAACTTTTTATGTTCTACCATGGGTTCTAATTAAGTTTACAAATTTAGATGATGAAGATATTTATTACAATCAAGACCACTTAATTGTAGAATCAGATACCTAATTCATGTTAGAGATTCTCTAACTACTACAAGGATTGCAAGAGAGAGATAGAGAGAGAGAGAGAGAGAGAGAGAGAGAGAGAGAGAGAGAGAGAGAGAGAGATAGAGAGTATACACATAATGTCATTCTCTTCAAGTTAGTATAAGTTACAAAGCAAACCTAGAACAAGTTCAAATCTCCACATAGTTAAATCTGAAGAATAGACTGAAAATATAGTTAAATCGGAAGGATTGACTGACAATACTTAAGATTCCAAAGGTAAGCATAGATTTCTAAGTATAACTGTACTAGATTATTTTGATATTGAAACTAAAAATTTATTGAAATTTATTTAAAATTAATTAAATCTTTTTTACAAAGTTATGCTATCATTATATTATTAGTGAGGGATTATCCCATGCAACGCATGTACATTATGACTAGTACACATATGCGTATGGATTAGGCAAAGAAGAATTAATGAACTATTCAGATCCCAGCCTTCTGGCTCCTTTTCAGTTAAAGGAGCATAATGATATGATGTTTGAGCCTCTTATCCCTTTTCACTTGCACTACTCGGAACATTTATATTGAAAACAAAATTTCAGTTATTTATCAAAAAAATCATTTACCAGAAATAAAGAACAGAAAAACCATTGAGATAATAACAATACGGAATTTAATACTATTGCTAGAAATCTTGGGGAAATAACTGTAACTGCTACATTAATATTACTTCCGTCATGTATCATTCTAGTAAGGAAGATCAGCTGCCAGTGTTATTTTAGAAATGTGATTTTCATAATTCACTTCATAACCTTAGAACTGTAATGCATATTTTTAAACTAATTGGGACCACAATGCAAATCTTGAGATGTCGTTTTTTTTTTTTTACCGGGGATCAAGAATCAAAACTTTTGTTTAAATCTAGTGCATTTAAAATATTTCTCAACAACTCCATCCACATCCTTTCCATCCTTCCTCTTGTCCCTTTAGAGGCTTCAACTTGCATCAACAAACTCCTCAGAAACTCAATCATGGATCTTCAGGTAACATGTCCAAACCCTTTCAGTACTCCTTAATTTTGTCTCTAATTGGAACTGTTCCTAGACTCTCTTGAATATGTTCATTTATGGTCATACCTTTCTTAGTCTTTCCAACAATCATTTTAGTATCTTCTCCAAATGAATATGAAGCTGCTTGGTACCCAGTATTATGCTCAAAACCCATAGCTAGCTTTACAGTTCTGTTATAAAATTTCCCCTTAAAGTCAATTGGTATTTTATTTTATTTTTATAATTAACATAACTTCCATTGATTTAATGTCAATTGATATACGTCGTGCGTAACACTCCAAAAGCACAACTCTACTTTAGTCACCCAACTCAATTCTATGATCTTTATCCTCAATCTCTACCTCCTGAATAGTCAAGCCAAGATATCAAATGTTATCATTTTGGGAAATCTCCTAATCCCCAACCCTAACTATCATCTACTTATGTTCTTACTCAGCTCGGTGACCTGCATCCCAAATATTCAGTCTTTTTCTTCTTTCTTTTTAGGATGAGTAAGCAATGAATAAGGATTTCAAGTCAAGAGGAAACCTGAACCCAGGTCTTGAATACTTATTTCAAGTTTTCAATTTCAATGTATATCTCCCCAATACTTGTTTTAAATTTACTACATCTCTAGTTTGATTAACTAACATCACATCATCAACAAATAACATACGTTAAAGAACCTTCTTTTAAATTCACCTATAGTCACCCATAACCAAGCAAAATAAACTTCTCATTGACCGTTGGGCCTCGGTACAAGCTGATAGTCATTAGAAAACTTATTGGTCTCACCTCCAACATTTATTGCACTATCTATTGCTAGCTCATATATGTTTTAATTATATCAATATACTTTTTTTATGAAACCATCATGGAATATATATAAAGATGTAAAAGTACAGGGAAAAGAGAAAAAAACAGCACACCGGTGCTCAAGAAGAGCACCCAACCATAAAACAAGAAAGAGATCTAGAAAATGCTACACTATAGCCTCCGATCATACATCAACACCAATCATCTCTACCATAGGTAACCCCACAAACATCCCAACCCTATCAATACCAGCTAAAGCAAACCGATCTGCTACCCCATTACTAGATCTGGGGATATGGACAAACAAGGCACGAATCCTCTCACCCAAACATACTTTCTCACAACTTCTTTTTATGCCAAGACGATTAAATCTTTTCCTTGAATCAAGAGAGAACAAGTCAAGGTTTTCCCTCTTCGAACCTGATAGTCAACTACCTATGTACGAGGATGACCTCAACCGAGGACCTCTCGAGCATGTAGAGAAATCAATACGTTTGTACCCTAGTTATTTTTGTTAATCTTTGCTCAATAGTGTCTTCCATAATTCCATTGTGTGATTCGCTGATGGCAATCATCTATATGTATAACTATAGGCAAGGGCGGAGCCAGGATTCTATTGTAGGGGCAAGATTTGACAAAAAATCAGTTTTCGGTTCTAGTAAGGAGAGAAAGGGGTGCCTGGGGGAGATGAAGTAGAATCAATTGAAGTGGATGTTTCAGGAGTTTTCGACGAAATGTAACGTGAGCGCTGGAAGAAGTGTTGCAGGTCAAGGGAGGAGCACTTTCACTGTTAGTCGATTTCCCGAGAGCGAGGGTGAGGCGCTTCCCCAGGACCTGTCTTAACAGCAAGTGCATTCGCTATTCGATTCCATCCTCGATCCCACCTAATTCCGGCCTTGCGAACGATTGAAAGTTCCCATTCGAGATTCGGTACACTTGTCGAATCCGGAAGAAGGAAGAATCTTGAGCTTGAGTGCTGAAAATATCCCCCGCGCTGAGGTCATTCGCGAAATAACAAGATTTGGAGAAATACTTTACTTGCTGGGAACTTCGGATCTAAACCTTGGAGAGGTCTTTCATAGCCTGCTTGCTTCCTTCCCTAACTTTTATTCGAGAAAAGGGAAATGTCAGTAACCTAGCACGACAAAGCACTCTCCGAGGGCACACCTAATGAGATGCGCCAACCTCGAGATGCTTTACTCCTAACCCCACAAGATTCCGAGAGGGTTGGTTTGCCCAGGTGACTGATCCTACCATAATGTACTCCTACCTATAGCACCGGCAACCGACGTCGAGCATACATACTAATAAGTCTCCTTTTTTTTAGGGGATCTGCTTCAGATTACACGTTTTTACAGGTCTTCGGTTGTGCGTGCTATCCGGTGCTATTCACCTCGAAAGTTTGATCCAAATATCGGAATTGGAAATATATTCTATTTTTGATTCAAATATAGGATTTGAAAAATACTTAAGTAGTGGCAAAAAACTGGGTCAGTGATTGTCAGTAGCTTACGGCCAAACCAACCTCAAGCTTCTACAACTAGAGTAGAGAGCGGGTCTAGCGGAAAGCGAGGAGCTCGCAACAGCTAAAGAATTTACTATCTCCGGGCGAGCTCAGATTGACATGAGGTTGCCTCTTTTCAATGCTACTTGTCCACTAAGCTTGCCTGGTTCACCTTTTCAGGCTTAAAAAGGAGCATGAAAAAGTTGGCCAAACCTCGTCTTTTTCTACCTTTTTTACGAAAGGAATTTACTACAAAGCTTCATTTCTTTAAAAACAAGAAGTAGATAGACAAGCTACCTGGGGCATGTAGCTCTTCTTGCTAGGGTTAGGGCCCGCTAGATTGCATTAGACCCCATTAGATGGAGATGGCAGCTAGAGAGTTCAAACAGCTGCTTCAAGTCGTAACTAGGATGTTCCCAATGTGGGTAACAGTTCAAGAGATGCTTCTTTAATTCCGTTCTCAGGGGCAGATGCAGCTGTTCCTACTGCTTGATACATATACAAATGTATGTATACATAGACATACGTATATGTGTGTGTGTATATATATATATATATATAAATAATATATATAATATACTTCGGTTTTTTCGGTTCGGTTTAGTCGAAGCCTTAACTGTAAACCGAACCAAATTAATTTGTTTTCTTTTTAAACAATAACCAAACCTAACTGAAAAAAAAACAAACAAACAAACCAAACCAAACCATCTTTTAGGTTTGGTTTCTTCGGTTTTCAGTTTAGACCGAACCAATTGACACCCCTAGTGAGTGATGATACAAAAGCGAAAAAAAAATAAAAATTGAGAGGGGGGTAACATAAAATTTCTAGGTGAGGGCAAAAACAAATTTTGACAAGGGGCAATTTGTAACATGCTAGAAAAGCTATTGCCAACTTCAAATTTTTTACAGCTTACAGACCCGACAGCGTGTCAATTGACCCCCTCAAGTAATGATTTTTAATGTGTAAGCATTTTGTTTTTGCATTTTCTGATGTATTTGGATGCATTTAGGTTGTAATTAGACATGTTTAAAGTTTAGGGCCAAAAATCCATCAAAAACCCAAGGTTTCCCCACATTTCCCCATGTTTTCACCATGTCGCCTCACTGAAGTCACCTGGCGACATGCCTAGTGACATCGACATCGTAAACCTTGCTTGGAAGGCCATCTCTGCTATGGCTCCCTCTTTTTAATCTCTTATCCGTTTTGGGGTGGGAAAGGGCATGCATATTCAGTTTTGGTTGGATTTATGGTGGGGTCAGTCCATTCTTAGCGTCAGGTTTCATCGGTTGTTTTTGGTGGTACAACATAGGGATGTTGTGCTCTCTTCTAAAGGCAAGAGAGCAGCTGAGTTGGAGGATTTATCAAGTCTTTTTGATGCTCTTCAGTTTTGTTTTATAGACTCTGAGTGTCCATTGAAATCTAGTGGTGTGTTCTCTACCAAATCTTTTTTTTAATTCCTTGGTAGGGAGAATAATTTTGGTCAATCCCATTTTTGTACTTCCAAGTTGTGAAAGGCAGAATTCCTCCAAGAGTGAGACTTTTTGTATGGACTACTATCTTATACCAAATTAATACCTGTGATATACTTCAAAGGAGGAGATGTTATTTGGCTCTCATCAAATATTTGTTTTTTTGTGCAGAAATCAAGGGAAGTCAGTGGATCATCTGTTTGTACATTGTGCAGTAGCTCGAGGGATTTGGTTGCATTTTTTGAGACTTATGGGTGTGGAGTGGGTTATGCCGGAGAGTTTGGTTGCTTTGTTTGATCAGTGGAGATTCCGAGGATTTGGTCAGAGAGGAAAGATTTCTTCTGAGGCCTTCTTTTCGATTGTTTGGGGTATATGGAGTGAAAGGAATAGACATATTTTTTAGGAGATTCAGAGACCGTTCTCGTGGTTGATTGATTCCATTGTGGGGATGGTGGTGAGTTGGGTGGTAGTTAGGCAGGAATTTCAGGGTGTTTCTATGGATTTGATTGCCAGATGTTTGTGTGATTTGCTCTATTCTTCGACTGTTTGTTCATTGAAGAGGGGAGGTATGGGGTGCGCCGGCTAGAGAATGCATTAAGTTGAATTTTGATGGTTCTTCTTTGGGCAATCCCGGTAGATCTGGGATCGGGTGGGGTCTTCGGAAATTCACTTGGTGATGCTATTCCTGCGTTTTCGGGTCCAATTGGTGTTGCAGATTCTAATACCGCTGAGATTAGGGCCCTGATTGCTGGTCTGAAAGAAACTAGGAAGCTTAATTTGGAGTATATACAGGTTGAGGGGGATACTTCTTCTGTTATTTCTTGGATGTCAGTTGATGGAAGATTTCCATGTAGATATGCTCATTGGGTTAGACAGGTTCGGTTTCTGGCAATTGGTTTTAGAATTTCTTTTTCTCATGTTTTGAGATCTGCTAATGAGATGGCAAATGAGTGGGCAAGAAGAGGAGTGGAGAGAGACTCTTTTGATTCAGGAAAGCCTATGGGGGAGGATATTGTGAATCATGATGGATAGGATTATGTTGTTTTTTTCCTAGATTTTTTGTATAGCTGTTTTTTCTGTTTTCTGGATCACATTTCGTGATTGTTTGATACTTTTGTAATCCTTTTGATGATTAATAATAAAATGTTGTTAATAATAATAAAAAAAAGTTTTATAAGCTTATGGCATGTAACGAAATTGAAGAAACTGAGGAGAAACTTGTTGCAAGATATGTTGGTGACTTAAGGTTGCCAATTCCTGATGAAATGGAAATGCACCGGTTATGGAAACTGAATGATGCTTATCAACCAGCCTTGAAAGTGGAGGCTAAACTTACTCGTTGTAGATGTTTGTAGTCTTTATCCTCCTCCAAAATGTGAGACTTCACGTGGTGGTGGTGTTAGTTCTAAACCTAGGAGTGCAATTTCAAATGCTACAAAGTCAACCCCTACAAACCGTTTTACAAATCAGCCCAACCGAACCAATAAGCAGAATCCTTGTTTCAAATGTGGCCAACTTGATCATTGATAGTATGAGTGTCCAAAGAGGCAAGTAGATGCACGTGTAGCTTTTGGAGATGAGGAGAAAAATAAAGATCTTTTACTGGATTCAAATCGGCCCACTTATGATGAAGAAGGTGATTTTGAGCATGAAGAAATTGAGCCCAAAGAAGGTGAGAGCTCTTGCTACTGCAAAGTATGACGAGGATAAAGATTGGCTTCGCTTTAATATTTTCAAGACTCAGTGCAAATCTCATGGAAAAATTTGTTTCCTTATTATTGATGGCAGAAGTTGTAAAAACATTGTTTCTCAAGGGAGGGTAAACAAGCTCAAGCTCAACACCGAGCCCCATCCAAAGCCTTATCGCATTGCATGGTTCAAGAGAGGTAATGAGGAAAAGGTTACCAACCTGTGTCTTGTTTCATTTTCTATGGGTAAAAATTACCATGACCAAGTTTGGTGTGATGTAGTTCCTATGGATGCTTGTCACATACTCCTAGGAAGACCATGGCAATATGATAGGTATGTCATACAAGATGGTTGAAAGAATACCTATTCCTGAATGGGAAAACTTGAGGTTGTTCTTTTGCCAAGTAGAGAGGAAAAGGCCCCTAAGTCTTCACAAGAAAAGGGTAGTAGTTTTCTCACATTGTCTAAGTTTGTTAAAGAAAGTAAAGAAAGTGGTGTTGTGTACATGTTAGTTTCTAAAGAAAAAGTGCAGCCCACATGTGTGCCTAATGGGGTAAAATCTCTTTTAGAGGAGTTCAAGGATGTTACAATGATGATTTACCTAATGGACTACCCCCTCTTAGAGATATCCAACATCAAATTGACTTCATTCCGAGTGCTGGTCTTCCTAACAAAGCCTGATACCGAATGAGCCCAAAAGAACGTGAAGAATTAAGGCGGCAAATCATGGAGTTGTTAAAAAGTAGGGTCACATTAGAGAAAGTATTGAGTCCTTGTGCCGTGCTCTCTTTGCTAACTCCAAAGAAAGATGGGACATAATGTATGTGTGTGGATAGTCGTGCAATCAACCGGATCACTATCAAATACCACCGATTTCCCATTCCAAGAATCGATGATTTGCTTGACATGCTTGTTGGTGCAAAGGTGTACTCCAAGATTGATCTTAGAAATGGTTATCATTAAATTCGTATCAAGCCCGGAGATGAATGGAAGACCACTTTTAAGACACGCGACGGCTTGTACGAATGGCTTGTTATGCCATTTGGACCTTCCAATGCTCCAAGCACATTCATGAGGGTGATGAACCAAGTCCTCCGTCCTTTTATCTGTAAATCTGTTATTGTTTACTTTGATGATATTCTTATTTATAGTCGTGATAAAAGTGAGCATATGGAACATTTGAGGGCTGTTCTAACCACTTTGAGAGGTGAGAAACTTTATGCAAACCTCAAAAAATGTTCCTTTATGACAAATAGCCTAGCTTTCCTAGGCTTTGTATTGACTTTTACAGGGGTCAAAGTGGATGAAGAAAAGATCAAAGCTATCCAAGAATGGCCTTCACCAAAGGGCTTGCAAGAAGTGAGAAGTTTCCATGAATTGGCTTCATTTTACCGCCAATTCATAAGAAATTTCAGTGTTATATCAGCCCCATTAACAGATTGTATGAAGAAAGGTGAGTTCAAGTGGACAACGGATGCCAAAAAGAGTTTCCAACTTGTCAAAGAGAAGCTGTCCAATGCACCCGTGCTATCCTTGCCGGACTTTGAGAAAGTGTTTGAAGTAGATTGTGATGCCTCTCATGTGGGCATTGGTGGTGTGCTTAGCCAAGAAGATCACCCAATCGCTTTTTTTTTAGTGAGAAGCACAATGAAGTAAGGAAAAAGTACTCTACTTTTAATGTGGAATTTTACTCCATTGTTCAAGCCCTTCGACATTGGCAATCCTATCTTATTCAAAGAGAGTTTATTTTGAATTCCGATCATGAAGCTCTCAAGCACATCAACAACCAAGGAAGTCTAAGCCGAAGACATGCCAAATGGGTTGCTTTCTGGTAAGAATACACTTTTGTATTGAAGCATAAGAGTGGAAGGTGCAACAAGGTGGTTGATGCTCTTATTAAAAGAACCAATTTTCTAAACTCCTTGAATGTTCAACTTGAAGGATTTGACATCATTAGAGACATGTATGCAAGTGATGAAGACTTCGGTGAGATTAGGAAGCTTTCTAAAGAAAAGTGTCATGAAGACTATCTTCTCCAAAATGATTTTCTTTTTAAGAGAACTCGCTTATGCCTTCCAAAATGTTCCCTTAGAGAGATATTGTTAAGGAGCTGCATTCGGGAGGCTTGGGTGGACACTTTGGAAGAGGCAAAACCATCTTGCTTGTGAAGGAAAAATATTTTTGGCCTACCATTTATAGAGATGTGACTCAATTTGTGAGGAGATGCCGAGTTTGTCAAACTTGTAAAGGCCAAACCCAAAACATGGGTGCCTACACTTCATTACCACTTCCTAAGGCTCCATGGGAAGATGTTAGCATGGATTTTGTGGTTGGCTTACCAAGAACTCAAAGAGGTAATGATTCCATTTTTGTGATTGTTGATCGTTTCTCTAAAATGGCTCATTTTATCCCTTGCAAGAAGACTACGGATGCTTTTTATATTGCTAATATTTACTTTAATGAGGTGGTTAAGCATCATGGTGTTCCAAAATCCATTGTTTTGGATAGAAAAACCAAATTCCTTGGCCATTTTTGGAGGATTTTATGGAAGAGGATTGGTAGTAGCTTGCTTTATGGTAGTGCTTATCATCCTCAAACCGATGGACAAACCGAAGTGGTGAATTGCACTTTGGGCAATTTGCTTAGAGGATTGGCCGCAAAGAGACCAAAGTAATGGGACATGTTACTTCCCTAAGCTGAATTTTCTTATAATTATGTGGTGCATCGTTCTACTGGGAAAAGTCCATTTGAGATAGTTTATGGGCAGGCCCCAAATCACTATCTTGACCTTGCACCCATTCCTAATTCACCTTTGTCCAATAAGAAAGCTGAAGATTTCACTACTACAATGGCCAAAATTCATAAGGAAGTAGGAAAGAAGCTTGAAGAGAGTAATAAAAAGCACATGCAAGGTGCCAATATTCACCGCCGAGTAAAAATTTTCAATGAAGGAGATCTTGTGTGGGTTTATTTAAAGAAAGAGCGATTTCCTTCCAGATCTTACATCAAGCTCAAGGAAAAGAAGACTGGTCTATGCCAAATATTGAAGAAAATCAATGATAATGCTTATAAGATTGAGCTTCCCTCGAATGTCAATACTCATCCCACTTTCAATGTTCAAGACTTGTCGACATATCACGAGGAGATGGATTTAAACTCGTGGACGAGTTCTTCTGCACCCAGGGAGAAAACCAAATGACGCGGGTTAGATAAAGAGAGAGGAAGGAAGAGATTTAGAAATCAAGAACACTACCAAGATAAAGACGAAGAAGGGGGAGCTATGCTCTACCTCAATTGTATTATCAAAATATGAAAATGTCCAAAAGTCTCATTCTCCATCTCCTCTTACACATTATGTAGAACTTTTTTTTATCATTAACCACATTATATAGAACTCATTCTCTTACAACATTGATTACTACTACAACTTTCAATTACATCATAAAACTAGGAATACAATTCCAAAGTACATAACTTACTAAATATTAGTTTCTAGACATAGTAAATAGAGTAGTTGTAAATAATACAACTTACTAGACAACAAAATACTAGGTAGATAGAAATGTAGGTAGTTGAATAATAATTCTTGTTTCAAGTCTCTCATTCAAAGGTATCTTCACAAACTTATTACGGTTGCCCACGCACCAAGTCATGGTGCACTAAATCAGTTTGGAACCTTGGATTTTGAGAGAAAATAAAAGAAAATGGTGGAGAAAGCACTTTCTCTAGTTTGGTTAAAGAAAGAGAGTTGGGGATAAAGAAATGAAAAGAAAGTATATTGAAAAATTCTCTTTTGGGATCAAAACCTTTCTCCTAAAAAAGATGTAGATTTTGAAAGAAAAGAAAAGAAAGGATGAAGCGTACTCTCCAACATTCCAACCTGACTCAAAACATCTCTTATCTTTCCTTGGCGGCCAATTAACCTTGCCGAAAATATGAAAACTCACCGGAAGGTCGTAAGAAGTCGCCAGAATTTGATTTTCTCTTCTCTCTATGTCTCCTCTTAACCAAACACCTGAAAAGGAACACATATCATTTCTTTTCTTTTCTTTTCTTCTAAAATCTAAGGTTCCAAACACAGCCCAAATATCTTTTGAACACATTCATTGGCCACCAGCACACTATCAAGAATTTGTCTACCCAAAGCAACAATTTGGTTGAAAGAGCCAATTGATATCAAGACCTCCTTAAGCCTATTAAATAGCACTTCAGCCACAATCGTCTATAGGCCTGTGGTTAAAGTTTAAACTGATTGGTCTAAAGTCCTTAAAGTTTGATAATTGCCCCATAAAAAGATATCAATAAAGACATCCATCAAATCATATGCTTAATACATGCCAACAATCCTGGAAAAAAAATGAAAATCATCCAACCCATATGCAAATCCCATATTTCCTTTTTCAGATCCCCATCCTTATAGATCTTTCCAAGACAACACAACTAATATTCAGAGATCTGATTTCCACCAACATCACCCAATTTGTATCTTAGATCCTGTTCAGAACTTTATAATTGGAATATCAAACTGTGAGCTCCTCAGTATTTCTAAGCTGATCCTACACCATCACCCCATCCACCTCAAGGCTTGAGAAAAGATTTTTCCTCAATCTACAATTGACCCACTTATGGGGAAAAGCTCGTATTATCATCTCCTTCCTTGGTCCAAGATATCCTCAATTTTCACCTCCAATAGATTTCTTCTCTTTTTATGATCTCTCCTAGCTCTCTTTTGAGACTTCTATGTCTCTCATCCATTCCCTCTTCTAAGGCCCCAACTTCCTCTTTTCTGCCAATCTCCTATCTCTGCAAGTAAGAGATCTTCTTAAAACCCAACACTCTCCTCATTCCATACTCAACCCTTATCTTTTGTCAAATAAGGGCCTTCATGAACCAAAAACCAGCCTGCGGGGGTCTACCCTTCATCCCCTCTCTCACCACTCAACATGGAATCACTAAACAGGGATAAATCAACCACATGTTTCCAAATATGAATGAACGGGGATCCCCAACAATCACTAGTATCAAATAGGACTGGACAATGCTCAAAGATGGTTCTAGGTAAAGCGGATTGGATAGCTGAACCAAAATGGTAGTCCCACCAAAGGGATACCAAAAAACTATAAGCCTGCAACAATGAGGATCCATCAAAAAGTCCATTTGTAACAAGCATCACGGAGAGGATAGTCAATCTAAGCGAAGTCATCTATAACCTTTGAAGAGTTTTCCATGGTTCCAATAACTCTACTACCACCTTTGTTCTTATAGGGAGCCACAAAACATAAAAATTCCCACCCATGCACCACGAAAGATTCCACTCACTCACAATATCTCTCAATTCTACCCAGAAAGTCTAAACTCCTAGTATGTCTATATAACATGCATTTACACCCTCCTTTTGATGGATGGCCTAAAGTGACATCACTTTTCAAGTCCAAATAAACTCCCAAAGTTGGCATTGAGGAAAACTACTATATGTTTAATTGTGATTGTTGGGATTACTCTTCAATTGCTCTTGGATCCACAAATTATGTTTCCCTTTTGAGTTTATGGGGGTTTTCATTTAGTGAAAAGTGTATCTTCAATTTAGCTTCGGAATTATCTTGGGTTTTCCTTATGGGAATATCATTTGAGGATTTTCATAAAAAGGTTCCTAAGCTTAGGATTTTAGTGAGAAGTTATTTGCTTTGGGAGAATTCTCCATGGTGGAGAAAAAAAGGTTTTCCTCTTTTAGGGAGATTTTCCATGGTTGTGAGGCTTTTTGGTGTGTCCCATTGCTCTTTGAAGAAGGGTTGCCTCCTGAGAATTAGAGCGCAGTTCTCAAGGACAATGTTGGGATAGCTGCCTTCTACTATTGGTCTCCTATTATGGGTGTACTATCAGGGTTGTGAGAGTATGATTCTTGTTAAGGCTATTTGTGTGGCTCCTTTTGGGTCTAGGATGTGCTGGAGTGTTCTCTTTTGTTTTTATCTTCAAGGATGATTTTAGAGAACACTTGTATGCCTATCATTTTTACAATATAGTATAAGCTTTTGAATTGTTCGCTTGTGGATATCTTGTGCTATATTTTGTTCTTCCTCATTTAATGCTTATTTTATTTTTCTGTTTCTTTTGCATTTCTCGAAACCTAGGATCTCGACGGTTTTAGAATAATCAGTGGTACAATAGCATGTGCTCATGCCTGGGACAATCTGATATTGCAATAGTTGGTATCAAAGCTTTGGTTGGGGTTTGCAATATCATTGAAAGTGTCGAATGCAAGATTCAAGGTGGAAAATTTTGAAAGAAGGAAAATTTTGGCTTGTGACAAGTCAAAGTTCAAGACCTACTATTTCAAAAGGGTTTGCACAAGATGTTGGGAGAGAAAAGGAGTTGCAAGACTTTCATCAACTTGATACATGGTTCATTTGAAGTACCTAGAGGTGTGGTAAATAAGATGATGAAGAGCTTTATGATTTTTTGGTGGCTTGATGGATTTCAGGCCAAGGTGCAGATTGTTGAGCTTTTATTTGGGTTTCCTATTTAGGGAAAATGTATAAATTCTTATATAGTTTAGGAGTTATCTTGGATATTTCTTAGTGGGAATATAATTTGGGGATAGGTTCTCGCCTTGGAGAGTTCTCCATAGTGGCAATGAAGGGTTTTCTCTTTTAGGGTGATGACTCTATGGTTGAGATGCTTTTGGATGTGTCTTGTCATTCCCCGGAGAAAGGTTTGCTTTTGAGGATTAGGATTTCATTCTTAGGAAAGGAGTTGGACGTTTTTGCAACTTGTTATTGGGAACTCACTGCGAGTGTATTTTCAGTGTTATCGCAGTATGATTCTAGTTATGATTGTTTGCATGGCTCCTCCCGAGTCTTGGCTTGTGTCTTCTTTAGTTTTTGTCTTTGAGGCTGACTTTAGATAACACCTGTTTACCAGTAATCTTTACCATATAGTGTAGGATTTTGGATTACCCTTACTCACTGATGAAGCCCTATTCTAAGTGGATCAGATATATCTTGTGTTATATAGACTTGTCTTTTTTTAATCCAGTGAGTATTTTATTTTTCCCATTTCTTTCATGTGCATTAAAGCCTAAAATCTAGGTGGTTTTTGCACACTGGGGTTGTGGGCTTGATCCAGATTAGTTACCTCAAAGAAGCGCCAAAGTCCTATGAAGTCAATAAATAAGTATTTGAATACTCATCAAGAGAAACGAGCTTAAGAAAAGCTACTGAACATGGAAGCAGAAAGGGAAAGTACAAAATAAGCCATTGAAAGTTTCACATACCTAAAGAAACTTGGGAGCAGGTCCAGCACCTTGATAGGAAGGCTGTTGTCCGGACGCTATATATGGAGAAATATCGACATTAATTCCATATTTCAACAATAAATGTTGCATCTTAACAGCTGCATATTCTACAGAATTCTTTACCAGCTTTTCTTAAAACCGTAATGCAACTTGTTAGGAGGGTTGTTGTACTGAAGCTATATATGGAGAAATATCAATATCAATACCATGTTTCAATAATAGATATTGCATCTTAACAGCCGCATGTTCAACAGGATTCTTTACCAGCTTCTTTTCAAAACCATAAACCAGGTCTCGATAAGTAATCTCGTTTGGAATGATACCTTGTTTTGCCATCATACTTATCAAGTGGCAAGCATCATCCATATTTCCTATTTTGCAAAATCCTTTTATGAGGATATTGTACAATAACAGGTCCGGATTCAATCCCGCATTAAGCATCTTATGAAATAAAGCATTGGCTTCTTCCATACGACGTGCCATGCAGTACCCTCTAAGAAGAGCACAACATGTCACAACATCCGGTCTCAAATTGTGTTTGCTCATATAGGACCACATCAAAACTGCTTCTTTGAAATTCTCCTCCTTTGAACACCCAGTAATGATATTAGTGAATGTTAATAAATCTGGAGAAAAACCCCTTTTGATAAGTTCTTCTAAAAGCAATTTTGACTCCTTCACAAAGCCTTTTATCACAAGACTGTGAACAAGAATGTTATAGGATATAATATCAGGTGAAACACCAGCAGATCTCATCATGCTTAATAGCTCAAAAGCCTTATGCAGGTAGCCCTTCTTTCCATAGCCATCAAGTAATGTGTTGTATGCAACAATATCAGGTTTCAAACCGTCTTTCATCATACTATTAAACAAATATTCTGCCATTTCCAAATTTCCAGACATGCAGTAGCTATCAATGAACACGGTGTGTGTTGTCACTGTTGGGTTGAGCCCGCTCTTCAACATTTTGCCTAAATATTTGAGTGCTTTGTATATGTCTCCAGCGTTACAGTACCCTTCAATAATTGTAGTGTAAATACAAAAATCAGGATACATACCCAACTCAAACATACTGTTGAAAAGTTTAACTGCTTCTACCATGTTACCATCTCTACATAACTTTGAAATAAAGCTACTGTATATGAAAACATTAGAAGCAACACCAGAAATCTTCAAAACATTTATGGCCTCCTCTAACTTTCCCACTTTGCAGTAACCATCAATAAGTGAGCTAACTGACACTGAATCAAGAGGTATACCTATCTGAATTACTTTGAACAGTATAGATGTGGCTTCTTTGAGGTTGGCCATTTTGCAGAGTGCATTAATCACAATCGTGTATAGAACAATGTCAGGCTTAAACCCACAATTTTGCATTTCAAGAAGAACCTTCCATCCACTATCAATACTACCTTTACTGCAGTAGTAACGGATGAATAAACTGATAATAGAAGCAGTGAAACCCATTCCACGGTTCTGCATTTCTCCCAACATTTTCCAAGCTAAATCCAACTGCTTTGACCGTAAAAATGCTCCAATAAGAGTATTACAAACCCCAAATG
>JAUPMG010286124.1:0-17933 GCA_031762675.1 Pachysandra terminalis | reverse complement strand
GATGCCTTGGTTATTACCCGTGACCGAAAATAAGTGGGGGAATTGTGCCCTCTTGGTCGAAGCCCCTTAAAACTATGATCCGCACATAGAATATCTTATTAAGAGTGGCCCTGTATTGGGGGGATGGTTCGCTAAGAAATCTTGCTCAATAATTAATTGGTCTAGTGTGCGGCATACATTACTCGAATTCTGAATAGCATGCATAATTGCACAGCATATGTTTTTGCATGAATCACACTTGGTGATTACCCATTCATTGTTACATGAGCATGCATTGCATTCATTAATAGTTGAACTAGCATTCATATTGCATTGCATTCACATTACATACCATATGATTATGTTATATCTCATTAATTGCATATTATTGTTGTTTAGTCTTTGTATATCATTGAAGAGTGGCTTTGACCCTATTTCAATCTAAAATACAGTTTAATTGACTCATTTATTGAGCTAAGTGTAGTTGACGCCTTTGAGCATAACCATTTCAGGATCTTTAGTTAGTGGACGGCAGGACCATGGTGATCAAGGTTGAGACCAAGTTAAAGATGAAGATATTAGCTATAATTAGGATTTGTCTATTTATTTTCAGTAGAATATGTAATAGAGTTTAGTTATTTAGATTTATGTAATTAATTATTTGATAGGTTAGTTAATAGGGATTTGATTTAAGATGAGAATATGATATCTTATTTGTTTTCTGCTATGATTTACTTAGTTGTTTTGAATGTAATTAGACTTGATATTCCTTGATTATTTTTAGTAAAAGTAGTTCTTTAAGTTTTATATGATATTCCTTGGTTTATCTCTATGTTGCTTCCACTCCCGATGTGAATTGGGGTGAGAGTCACATTTTGAACTAAGGGATTCCCACGTAAATTTCCTTTAAATTTGGGATGTGACAGATATAATGATGACACTAGTTATAATTAGGACATTGTTTGATGATTTTAGTAGACTTTGTAGTAGGATCAGTTGGCTTTTTGTTTTTAATGATTTAGTTTCATTAGGATCAGATTTCAGTAGTTTATAGGGTTTTGATTGGAACATGAGACTTGTAGTATTTTATTTTATTTCCGCTGTTATGATTGTTTTGGTTGGAAATATTTTTAATGATATTATTTTTCAGAACTTTATTTTATAATTATCTTAATTGATTCTATGGTTTGGCAATATATTGACTACCACTCCCATATGGAATGGGGTGAGAGTTATATTTCAAATCTTTAGGGACTCCAATGAGATCTCTAGGTTTGGGATGTGACTGGGAGACTAAGTGCAACACACAAAATTATAACTCTTTAAGTATGTATGGCTAGGATTTCGTAGGAACTTTTAATCTAATCTAAGGGTTGAGAGTTAAAATAAGTTAAAACACTAATTTAGTTTAATGAGGAGTTCTAATTCACCTAAACTAACCTAATTGCACAAAGACTAATCTAAACGCAGGTTATAGTATTTTTTGAACTTGTGAGAAGAGAGAAAATGAGCAAACGGCCAAGAGTGGCATCTTGGCCGATGTGCTGGTGCCTGCTGACGGGGTCAACACCTATGTATTTTAGTCCCTGTTGGCAGTCTGTTCGGTGTGCCGGTGCTTGCCGACGGTTCTCAGGACAGCAGTCCCAGAATTGTTTTGAAAGTTCCCCCCGAAAGCCATGAAGTCAATCCCATTCAATTCAAAGGCACATTGGTCAAGTATAATCGTTTAAATCATGAATCAAATTAGTTAAAACACACATATCATCGATTAATACAATCAAAACGGATACTCAAGCACTTTGACATAAATTTACAAATTAGAAATCACACAATGCTCCATGGTGAATCATACAGAAAATTAGACTTATCTCTTTTATACTGAGATCCAGATCTGTAGACATATCTTCTTCCTTTCTCCTCTTCCTTCTTCTTCTTTTCCACTGTAAGGGGACGGCTAGGGCTTGATTTCTAACCCTTCTCTCTTTCTTAAACTCTCATAAGAAACCCTCCTAATTGATTCTTACAAGATGGGAAGGTGAGGAAGGTTGATATGGAAACCTTCCTTCCATCCCACTCACTTCCCATACCTTCACATCCACGCACCTTCTTATGATTCAAGTTTGAATTTAAATTAAAATTACAATTAATACCCAATATGTTTCTTACTCACATTAAAACCCCTAAAACTGATATTTCATTCCAAAAACAATCCTACTGTTCTAATTAGCCTTTTAGTCCTCATAATTAAATTCTACAAAATACTCAATAAACTTTATAAAATCCTTTTAGTTATTTTTAATAATTAGAATTTAGAACATGGTTTCAAGGATCGGTCTAGATCGGACCGGATCAGACAGTTCGGATGGGATCGGCTAGGACCGGCTCGATCCCAAGCCACGATTCAACTTTTGTATCATGAGGCTTTGGATTGGACAGGTCCAACCGATACCAATATGGACTGGCCGATACGGACCAGTCTAGTGACTAGATAGGTCGATCGAACTGATCTCCATTTTTTTAATTTATAAAATAAAGGATCAAACTGGTATCGACTTGGATTGGCCCGACACCGACCGATTCCAACCAGTATAGCCAATCCGGCATCAGTATTACCGGTTCGGTTGATCCAAAATGTTTAAAAAATAAAAATAAAAATAAAGATCCAACATTTGGATTGGACCAGGATCGGATCAGCCTAGACTGGTCCGATCCAGGATCCCAAGAATAAAAACCTTGTTCAAAACTACTGGGTTCAGGTCATTACAACCTACCTCCGTTGAAAGAATTTCGTTCCCGAAATTAGTTTGGTGAAAGTCCTCCGATCGGAACAATTACACCAACTAAAATCGTAACGTTCTCACCTTCAATTTTACTCACTCATTAAAACATGATCTCAATTTGTTTGGAAACATTTCCAGTCAATCATAGTATGGTTTTAAACTAGTTCATACCATCCTACTGTGGTATACAACACTTGAAGTCCAAATAGTTATTAGGATATAATTTATGTCTCCACTAGACTTTATATGTTACTCATCATTTTTATTTGGGTGGAACACACAGTCAAACCATTCACATTCAAATCATAGCATTTAGATTAACACAAAACAGTCATTCATTCAACGATCAAAGTTAAGACCTATCATCACTCTACAAAAGAGTTTCAAACATATAAAGAGTAGTCATCACCACCGCTTCAAACCATAAGTCAAATACAAATAACATCCTAACATCAAACTAAAGAAAACATAAAAGCAAATGGGGCTCCCATCCCCTCTCTCTCCTAACAACTCTGGGCCCTCATGCCCTCTACTCATCCTCCTCCCTCTACTCCTCAATGTCGGCTGGCTGCTGCTCTGGTATCGGTGATGGTACTAGTATTGGCATGGGTGGTACTGCTGATGATTGCAAAATCGCATCATCAGTCTTGCGATAGAATGAGGCTATCTCATGCAAGTTATGCATGATTTTCTTAGTATCCTTCTCCCACGCAGACCTATGCTCAAAAACCTTAGTCTTGATCTCTGCTGTAGTCCTCTCCAGAGACTCTAGTTTCATCTCAATGGAGCTATCCCTCCTCGCATAGTGCAGAAATGGGAGTCTAGATGCTTGTGTCGAGGTAGATGCTTCTTGCTGAGGTGGTTGCGGGATGTCCGGTTGTGACTGAGGTAGGAAATCCTGTTGTGGCTCAAGTTGTTGTCCCTGGTCTCTTCTCGCTCTCTCTCTTCCTATCACAACCCAAATTCTAGGGTATGCGACAAGAGCACATGGGCATAGTCCTAGGATTCAAGGTATGATTGTCACCCCCTTCTCCAAACACATAACCCAAGGGGGTAGCAACCACTAAACAACTAAACATAAGATCCAAACAAAATTAGTGGATCAACAGCAAAAGCAAAAACAAATATAAAGATAATTTAAACTGATACAAGGTTTAAATACATCAAACTGAGCCATAAATATTAAAAGGTTGAAAACACAGCCAAACCGAAAGAGTACAACTACTCCAGTCAAGATACACAGAGGTCAAAATAGCAGGTACGTAGAAGAAAGCCAAGTCTTCTCGTCACTGCCTCCGAGTCATCCAGACATCCACCACAGCGTCTCTAACTATGTCACCTGAAATTTTGGAAGCCAGAAAGGCCTGAGCTACACGCTCAGCAAATGCAATATGCTAACTAAGATTCACACACTCAAATACATATCCATGAATCAATGCCATGCCATGAGTAAATGCAATGGATTGTTCATTAGATGCAATGACAAGAACAAGTAAACTACTAGCCAAACATGATGGCCATTACAATCACCTGATTGCAATGAACGAGATTGGGTATTGTGGCGTTGGATGTCCACCATGATCCCACTACACCAGCATGCATCACTACCACAGATACATGAACCACATAGCGTTAAGGTTGACAGTGGATCCTATGTGTAGAGCACAGTCACAGGGAGTCACAACTCTTGGAGGGAACACAACCTCCACTTGGATCGGGAGCCAAAACATTCTCTAATATGAGGGTAGTTCCGAGGGCATCATCTTTGTGAACCTCCCTCCATGGCACATCACTGGATATCACACCTACCAATCGGCTTACGCTATATATATATATATATGTGATACGATATATTGCTGTCCTCGGGCTCTTGGGGTAGCTAATCCCTCACCCGTAAATCAATCTTTGATTTATACATATATATAGTCCCTCATTGGGACACCAGAGATCTTGTCTCTCATTTGGCACTCACTCGGAGTCCAAGTATCCTCGCGTTATCCCTTAGTCCTCCTTAAGAGGAGCCAAGATCAGCCCAAGGCCTGGGTCTCACATAGGGACCCACAATGCATGCATGTCCTTTTAATGCATGGAATTAACATTCAATCACATGATATGCATAAGAATAATTATAATTGCATAACATGATCCATTCAATTCATATTGAATTATACTCATCTATACATATGCAGGAACTAAATGAATAAATAATAACTGAGGCATTTACATAAGTTCACATTCACATGGCACCAAAGTTCATGCAGAACAATACACGAATCAATAATATAATCCACCATGCATTTGATCTTCATAATCCAAATTCGCAGAATTAACCACTATTTACAAATTCTACGGGTCATGTATAGGGAATAAGATGTTCCTGTTTGACCTATCTAGTTCATACATTACAATATCATGCATGATCACAACCAATCATAATAATGTGTAAAGCTATAACGTGCAATGTCTATGCCTAGGTATTCGCATAAAAACAAACACATTTCACTGGTCAGCATACAACAGACTATGTCCTCAAGAGCATGCAAGCGTCGATCCATCTTGTGTATACCCAGAATAATTAGTAGCGAGTAGTCACAATGAGTAGCAAACATCCCCGCAATTCCATGTACATGAATGGTGAAGTTTGGGTGTCAACCCCACCCTCAAGTCTTATTCATATTGCCTTAAACACCCCTGTCAGTGGGTGTCGTCGACGGACCAACAGGTCCACTGACCAAGTCCAAAAGTTAAAAGAAATGTTCCTTGGAGGGTCCCATCGATGAACCGACGAATCCACTGACGCCCGTCGGCGGGTTCCGTCGGTGCCACCAACGGATCCCTCGACCAAAGCCTACAAGTCTAATGCCCGTCGGTGGGTTCCATCGGTGCCACCGAAGAATCCATCGACACCCGTTGGTAGGTGTCATCGTGGACCGATGAGTCCACCGACCAAAACTCCTAAAATCAACAGTCCCTGTAGGCGGGTCCCATCGGTGGACCGACATGCCACCGACAGTGCCCCCCGTGTGGTCGATTTCGTCAGTGCCACCCACGGGGCTGGTCTGTGCCCTAACTTGTTGGTGGGTTCTGTTGGTGAACCGATGAATCCCTGATAGTAGTCCAAGTGAATTATGCTCCGTCGGTGGGTTCCATCGGTGGACCGACCACCCACCGACGAGCGCAATTTTGGGTTTTTCTTACCCAGATTTCGCCCCAAATTCGGTTCCTCCTATTCCAGTCTATTTGGTCTCCTTCCCAAGGTTAAGTTGGGTCTGAAATACAAAACCATACCCATCAATTAGTCACACTAGTAATTGAAATCACATATCATGCATTTGAATGAAACAAACACAAGAAAAATGAAGCAAGAATATCAATTGAGCAAAACTATATCTCAAGATAGAAAATGCACAACTATGAATACAAAATCATGCAATGGATGAATCAAGACATTCAAGAATCATGAACCACAACACGATCTCATGTTTTCTTCATGGAGCATATTCGAACATGGAATCCAAGAAGTACACATTGTACTTACCTTGCCAAGAACGCGAATCCTAGCTTGTGAGCTTCAGATCTTCAAGTCAATCCTCTTCTTCTTCCTCCTCTAGCTCTCCTTCTTGCTCTTCTTCTCTTCTTGTTCTCCTCTTCTCAACACAACAAAAACAAAAAAAAATTGAAATGAGCTCTAGGGTTAGCTCAAACCCTCTAACCCCAACCCATTAAATCTCAACCTTAGATTTAGGTTTCTTAAGTTACAAAATCCTCACCTTTGATTGAATTTTATGAGAGGGCGATAAGGTGTGTGCTCATGTCGGAGCTCCATGTATGTTAGCCAGTAAAAAAAGTCTTAGCAAATTTTCTTCTAAACCCCCAAATCATTACAACTCAACTCAAAAATTTCCAAAATCACACTTTTGCCCCAAAATCATTTATTAAAATTTTCAGGTCATTACACTTCCTCTCCTTGTCTCTTCAGGTTAAGGCAGTCTAATCCCCATAGCTGTGATATTTGTGTTAGAGAACGGATGCACTTGTTCCTTATCTCTCGATAGTGGCATAAACACTCCCCACTTTCGTGCAAGTGCGGTCATTAAACAAGCAAATGGTAGTTGGTTCTCCTTCCATGGATTGATCACGTAGCGGATAATGTGTTGCATACTCAAACTAGGCAAGCAAGGCTGCTACCCTAATGCCAACTGGTTCAAGGTCTGAACCATATGTGAAGCCAGGTCTATGTTGTTCTAGATCGTGGATACACGTTGCAAATGAAAATATTGTGCAAGATGAGGTAATGTGGTAGCAAGGCAGTTGCTAGAAGAGCGTTGTCATCCCGCCATGGCACTACATCACCACACAGCCGATGGATCACCTCCTCTTGTTCAGGCTTCTAAAGCTCAGGTAAATAGATCATTGAGGGATTCATGGTTAGACCCATGATCTCTACCAGTAATGGTACTCTCAAGCTGTATGGTTTTCCCCGGATTTTAAACTTAATGAATATACCTCTCTCGTTGCAAGATTCCATGGACGTGTACATGAATTGGGCAATGGCAGGGTATGCAGACCCGCCATAGGACAAAATAGGAAGCCATCTTGCCGTCCTAATGATGTCGACTACCCCAAAGGGTCTCACATGCTCTATCATCACTGACCTCTTAATGATGATGGACAAGTTGAAGAAAGTATGAGTTATGACCTTCTCAACTTCTATTGGTTGTCGTTGCGTTGATGCCCTAGGGTCAGATCCGGAAGTTTCTCCTTCCTCCTCTCCATCAAAGTATTCCTCATCTTCATCCCATTCCAGTTCCGGCTGTGATCGCGATGTACATGCGATTTCTTCTCGCGCCTTTCTTGTTGCTA
The DNA here is from genome assembly GCA_031762675.1 of Pachysandra terminalis. Lineage (NCBI taxonomy): Eukaryota > Viridiplantae > Streptophyta > Magnoliopsida > Buxales > Buxaceae > Pachysandra > Pachysandra terminalis. Next base: position 10,311 of record JAUPMG010286124.1, on the reverse strand, counting down.
CTCGAGTCCTCTTGAGTGGATTTGGGTTGTTAACCCTCTTGATTCTAGGCATTGTGCAACGGTGTAATGAAAATTGAGGAACTAGAGTTTAGGAAAGCTTCAAAAGGCTTAGAGAGTGAAAAGAAATGTTTAGGTTTTGTTTAGAATGAAATGGAATGGGAATACCAAGTTAAATAGGTGAAATGGAAATTTGTGGTATCGGTACCCCCGTGCTACCGGTGTTGCAGTGGTGCCGATGCCCAGAAAATTCCCCAATATAATTAATTTAAAATGTTTGTTAAAAAGTTCCCCTTCCACGATTAAATCCCACATTTATTATTTCGCATATTGATCAATTCATACCCATGATTATTTAAATCACACACTAGGCTACATCTGGACCTACCCTTACACATCACATATCAAACCACATCTTACAGTTTTCTGGAAATTTTATAAGCTATTGGTGTATTAATTCTTACTAGAGATTCTATAAAATTTTCTTTTCCTTTAATTCTTACTTTTATTAATTCAATTCTTCTTCTGGTTGCACATCATTCATACTTTTGGGAATAATCCCTCATAAATAACTTATTTCATGTCTTTTTTTATCATTTCTTAATAGTTATACTAACACACCTTCCTTTTCATAAATTCTAGGGATAAATGCATTTGCAACTACATCGTCCCTTATACTTATGGAGGTACTTGGTCAGTGTTAGGGTTTTACATATTTATGTAGGTTTTAGCATTCAACAACTTGTAAGTTTCTGGTGGTTAGATCCCATTGGACTTCCCAACTTAGTATGCTCTCCATACAGTATATCCCTAAAATTCAATCCTTTGATCTTCAGAAATGGTGGCCTACCATCATATCTTTCGAAAAGTATCCTTTAAGGTGTACAAACGTCAAACAACACTCATTCTCATCCTCACATATCTATCCCTTTAATATCCCATTTATTCATGTAAGCAGGCTATTTTGCTATTATATAGTAAGCAAGTATGTTATCAATCAACCAACAAATTTCCTAGTTCAATTTCTACATTTCTCCTTCCTAGCTACAGATTTCTGAGTGGTCCCTAGGTTTTCTAGTATTCTAATCCAAATCCGACTCAGACACACTTAGACAACTAAGGTAAAACCTAAGCTGAAAAGTTTGCTGAAAGACTTCTGCTCTGAATAAACCGTTGCTCTGATACCAATCTGTTTTGCCCCAAAACCCGTAGCACAAATCCCTATGCAGACAACACGGACCTCGATGTGAGACCTTTGGGTTCCAACCATGAAACACGGATTTCCATATCATTCACAAGGTAATAAAAGCAATAAGACTACTTTTTTAAATACTCAAAGTGCAGAAAAAAATGTAAATAAAATTACACAACCCATGTGACTTCAGAAGAGTCACATGTCCCAATATAGTTACACAAACACTAAAATAAACATATTCCAGTACATTCGGCATCACCATAGTACTGGAGCTAAAATGAGCCAGGACATCATCTAGTCCTTATCCATCATCATCACTCCTCAACCTGCAACATAAGAAGTCGGGTGAGCTTGGAATGCCCAAAAAGTGACATATCTGTCACCAATCCTCATAAAACACCGTTAGTAAATCTCGAAAATTACCAGTAGAAAGGTACAATAATAAGAGAATCAGGTCATAATATGATACATGGATAAGATGGTATGTTATGAGAACGTGTCATTCAAATGTCCTACATGGTATGCTCAATCAATAGAATGCGAATGAGTTATGAAATGTAATGAACCAAGCTAATGTCTCCTGTTAAGTGACCCTCATATGTAGCTTCACAATCAAAAACCAATTCGGGACATAGGTCACTAGGAACAACCGGATGCTCCTCTCTTTGTTCGGGGTCGCTAACCCACGGTACAAAGGCCACCACTTGCTGATTGTATGGGAGCTATGCCCAAGGTTTAGCCAACCTGATAGGACCTTGCAAAAACCCTACCCTTATTTAAATGGGGCTTTCAACTCATAGGTATAGTCAACCTAACAGGAACCTTGCAAGGAACCTTATTTGCACCTCCCGGCTCAGTTAACAATCACATCAACCTAGTATGCATGAAATCATTACCTCAGGATTTCCAATGATAATTCCTTTTAGAAATTATCCACGTGCCCATACACGCGAATAATCTGCCGGAAACCATCATGAGCATCCTAACCAGTGTACAAACCGATCCACACCAATCCTAATCATTACCTTAGGATTCTAATAATAATCCCCATCAGAAACTATCCACGCGCCCATACACACGAATAATCTATTGGAAACCATCATAAGTATCCTAACCACGAGTCCTTAGGATTTCCAGTGATAACACCCTTCAGAAGCTACCCATGCGCCCATACACACAGATAATCCGCCGAATGCCATCATAGGTATCCTAACCCGTGCACACACTAAACCAAAACAACACCAAGAGTCCAGGTTTCCAATCACCAAACAAAAGGGAGTCAAAACCCCAATTCATGGTCTGGTCGGTGGGGCTGGGGTGTGTCATGGAAATCAAATTTGGTTCCCCACAGGTGGGTCCAAGCCCATTTACCTTCCTTTGATCCCAATAGACCACATCCACACTCACTAGACTCACTCCACCCCTCCAAACGACCTGAAATCATCAACAAATTACCCCTGTCGGCAGCCTAGCCGGTGTGCCGGTGCCTGCCGTGTCACGCCCTAGATCCCGTCACAGATCCATAGGCGGGATGGCATGGATCTCATGGCGAGACCTTCGGGATCCATTTCTGGACCATGGATTGACACACCATAACCAAGATATAAGAGATAAAATAAAAACTAATTTTATTCATCACCACAGAGTCGCAGAAGTCATACAATTAATTCGAAAATTATGTAGACAAGTCAATCGGCTTTAGCAAAACCTTTCATCAAAAATCCGAATACTAAAATCCCAAATGAATTTATTATAATTGAAATAATAAATAACGCAACATGAAGCAGTGTGCGTCCATGATTCCAATCAACTCAATATCAACCTACAACATAAAAGTTACATGAGCATGGAATACTCAGCAAGCATGATCCAGTCACCATCCACATCGTCATACATGAACTAAATCCAGGGATAAAACAACATGTAACAATAGGAAATAAATAACATATGCTATGACATGAATACGATGCTTGAATGACAAACAGATGAGCTAATGTATACTCAAACAATAAATGCAATTTAATGCAGTGTTATGCCTACGTTTACGTGATATATTAAGTGTCCCTCATTGTAACTTCAGTAATAAACACAGATCCGGGACCGAAGTCACCAAGTACGAAGTACATCATGTTCTGATTTCATAAGTGTACGATACTCAAGGTCCAGCCGACCTTATGAATCAACAATGATCCTTAACTTATTTCGTAGGCTTTTCAACCTACAGGACTAGGCAACCTTTTATTTCCCACCTACCGGGCACACTTAAAATCTCACTTGAACATAGTATGAATGCACTACCCTATGTGATACGGAAGATAGATCACCTTAGAAGCTATTCTCACACCCATACACGTGAATAATCCACTGGAACCCATCATACACATCCCTATGATGCAGGACACAGTTTAATCATAATTAGGGTTCATCATCTCATTCCCTAAGTGGAGACCAATTGAGAAGTGTGTCCAATTGGTTAGCACATGCTAAGAGCAACAAGTAGGTTTTTGTCATCTTGTGTACGCAACCCTAGACCTCACTTGATCCCAACACGAAGCACTATAAAGCCGAATCAACTAACATCCAAACCTTCACATTATCCCAAAATACGTCTCTTTCGGCGGGTTGGTCGGCAAATTGAGCATCCACCGACGAATTCCATCATCTCAGTCTAAGCCACTGTCGGCAGGTTGGTCGGTGGACCGACGACCTGCTGACGAAATCCATTGTCTAATTTTTAAGTCCATGTCGGTGGACCGACGACTAACCGACGAATCCTGTTGGACAGCAGACCGATCACCTGCCGACGAAGTCCAATGTTTCAATCTCACTCCATGTCGATGGGTTGATCGGTGGACCGACCACCTGCCGAAGAATCGAATCCTACTTTTCCAAGTCCCTATCGGCGGGTTGATCGGTTGACCAACCACCTACCGACGAAGCTGAAAGCTCTGTTTTTCTTGGTTTTCTGATCACCAATACTTTCTTACAGAAATTCATAAACTATACAGACAAGAATTCACAATCACAATAATCCCAAAATCTCATGATTTGAACCACTTCTAACTTGAATGAATTAGAAAATCATGTCAAAGGCATCATTAAACGATTAATAGTGGAACACAAAATCTCATGGATTAACAGGCATGAATTTCTGGAAGTAGTAATTTAACTATGAAAACAAAAGAATCAGATTTAAATCTTGAAACCCCAAATAACATCAGATACTTCAATGTAGATTAAATTGAAAAAACTACTTACTTGTTTATCCTAGCGTTAGTGATTAACTCCGCAGAACTTCTGGAAAATCCTCCTTCTAAGCTACCTTCTCCTTCTTCCTCTCTTCTTCTTCACTGCAACAATACCAGATTCAGATTTCTTCTTTCTCACTCTCAGTCTCTCTCTCTCTCTCTCTGAGATTCTTCTTCTTAGCTCACAAACACAAGTTTGTGCTCCAACAATGGAGAGGTTAGAGATATAGGGAGTTCGCTCCCCACTTATCTCCCCATCTCTCCTCCACGTTTAGCCACGAACACGAGACCAATTCAATGCACAGTTCGTGTGTTTGAATTGTTGGGATAAAAATTACATTACAACTTAACCCAATAAAGTCTCATAATTATACTAAGGCCCACAGATTTAATGTCTAATTACAATATCACCCTTAGCTTATTTTGATTCATAAACCATACTAACTCTTGAAATTAAATTATCAATAATTAATTGAATAATTAGGAAAAAATTAGATTAAGGAATTTAGGTCATTACATGCCGACAGGGTCAACACTAGTGTATTTTAGTCCCTGTCGGTAGACTGGCCGGTGTGCTGGTGCCTACTGATGGGTCTTGGGACAGCAATCCTAGAATTGTTTTGAAAGTTCCCCCAAAAGCCACGAAATCAATCTCATTCAATTCAAAGGCACATTGATCAAGTATAATCATTTAAATAATGAATCAAATCAGTTAAAACACACATATCATCGATTTATACAATCAAAACGGATGCTCAAGTATTTTGACATAAATGTACAAATCAGAAATCACATGATGCTCTATGGAGAATCATAAAGAATATGAGACTTACCTCTTTTATGCTGAGATCCAGATCTGTAGACATATCTTCTTCTTTTCTCCTCTTCCTTCTTCCATCTTCCTTTTTCTTCTTTTCCATTGTAAGGAGACAGCTATGGTTTGATATCTAACCCTTCCCTCTTTCTTAAACACTCATAAGCAACCCTCCTAATTGATTCTTACAAGATGGAAAGGTGACAAAGGTTGATATGGAAACCTTCCTTCCATCCCACTCACTTCCAATACCCTCACATCCACGCACCTTCTTATGATTCAAGTTTGAATTTTAAATTACAAATTACAATTAATATCCAATGTGTTTTGTACTCATATTTAAACCCCTAAAACTAATATTTCATTCCAAAAACAGTTCTAGTGTTGTAATTACCCTCTTAGTCCTCATAATGAAATTCTGCAAAATACTCAATAAAGTTTATAAAATCCTTTTAGTTATTTTAATAATTAGAATTCAGAACTACTGGGTTTAGGTCATTACATGAGCCTTATCAGCTCACGCTTTTACGCCACCACATTCCAGATTAAAGCGAGGACGTCATTTGATGGAATGGATTTTGGACAACATTATGTGGATTTCTCTTTTTTTTATTAACACTATGTTCTATATTATGGGTTGTAATACTTTAGAGACTAATGATTATTTTAGCATTATAATTGGTTGTATGAATTATTATGGTTTGAATGTAACGATGAAGGTTTGAATAATTCTAATACTAAGTCTTCCATATTTTAGTTACACTAATGCTTTTTTTTCCTTTTTTTTATGAGTGATGTTTAATTAGACGCTTGTTGATCCGGTTGACCGAATTCAAGGGTTGGATTTGAAGGTCACACCTTGAGATCTGTGTGTATATATAAATTATCATGCAATGGATTTTGGGCGTGACAATGAGTTTATGGTGAGCGCGTGACAATGAGTTTCTTGAAAACTCGTATTTTGAGTAGTTTTCCGCTATAGTATTCTGTGTCTAGGTGAGCTAACTCCAACGCACCTTTCATGTGAAGGAATTAGTGATGTAGCGACTTCCTAGGGATTGGAGCCCGAGGTTGTGTGTTCAGGATTCGCAATTGCATGCTTATCGACGTGATCAGGATTTCGGGGTTGTAAAAGAGCGCCTTGTGAACTGTGTATATGCGTCATGTGCTGTAATTATTATTCCCATATCGAGATCCATTACATCTAGAATTTCACCAAACTCCTAGAAGTTGGTCGGTGCACAACTTGATCATTAAATGAAGTAGAGAAGCCAAACAAAGTGAGTAAAGACAATCCGAAAACAATATTGACGAATCATCTTGTTAGAAAGAAGCTCTTGGTGGGTGCATTCCCTAATCATTCAAAGAAGAACAAATGTGGGGGCTCTACTTAATCCTAAGCATGGCCTTTGCGACTGTCCAGATCCAAAGGCCATCACAACACAACACCTTGGGACTGTCTAGATCCTCGAGGCTATTCTGTCATCGAGATTTGATGATATTTCATTGCATTGAATGGGAAAATATTCGAATGAAAGATATTGGAAGATTTGTTGTGTCTTGAATCTCGCGGCAATCAAAGAGCATTATGCCCTAATTTGTTCGACTGATGATAATGGTGCCGAAAAATGTGAATGAGTTGAAGAAATTCCCACCAAGACAAGACTTACATGTCACACAGCACCCTTGATGTCTCTTATAATAAATGTGTAATAACAGTATGAGATAGATTTCCAACAGATGAAGCATATATTAGTTTCGCTGCGTAGCATGAAGGCATTATTTTCAAGTCAAGTAAGAGTATTTACTCGTTAAGACTCAGTGTTGCTAGGAGTATGGGCATAGAACAACTCCAAATAAGTATGAGAGAGGACCAAGCCTGTCTGTACGACGGAGCAAGGCCACGGATTATATGATTCCCAACGAAGGTCACCTAGCACGAAGCTTGTCACTAGCATTTTTCCTACAGAGATAGACCACCAAGAGACAAGGTATTAGTTGTTAAGATAAAGTGGCAACCACAGATTTTTGACTAATGTCCGTTGATTTTACAAGCATCTTTAATTCAGCAAAGATTGCAAGTCCCCAAGCTTGAACCGAATTGGGAAGGCCCATTTATCATTCGACAAAGAGAGGCATCTAGCTATTGCTACCCTTAAGTAAAGTTTAAGTTGTCTCTTGTCGACCCGCCACCACTACCATAATTATCTTCAGTTTATTGCACTGAGCCATAACCTTTAGGTCCTGGCGCTCACAGACAGAAAGCTATTCGACTATCTTGGAATGAGCATGCTAGACCTCATCTAGCTCTGACTCCAAAACATATGCAGTGTTAGTAGCATGAAAGGACCCGCAATACAATATATGAGAAGCATAAGGTGTGCATTAAATGCTACTAAGGTGGACCAATTTCTTTCGCATGGAATGACAAGGCTACTAGTCTATATGGGATCTCTAGTGTAGAGGTAGCCGGATCAGATATTGTTTTGGCATTGGATTAGCCATAACACTTATGACGAAGGCAGCCTAGTATAGTGGAACTCATCATAGCTTAAACGAAGGTCGTTTAGCATGATGAAGCTCATCACCCTTTCGACAAAGGCCGCCTAGTATAGTGGATCTTGTCACAACTTCGACAAAGGTCGTCTAGCGTGATAGAACTCGTCACACTTTTAATGAAGGCCGCCTAGTATGGTGGAGCTCATCACAGCTTCACGATGGCCATCTAGCATGATGAAGCTCGTCACATTTGCGATGAAGGCTTCCTAGCATGGTGGATCTCATCACAGCTTAGATGAAGACCGTCTATCATGATAGAGCTCATCACACTTTCGATTAAGGGTGCCTAGTATGGAGGAGCTTGTCACACTTTTGATGAAGGTCATTTAGCATGACAGAGCTCGTCACACTTTCGACGGACATATAGCACGAAGCTTGTCACCATTTTGACGAAGGACATATAGCACGGAGCTCGTCACTTTTTTGGCGAATACCTTCTAGTACGACAAAGCTCGCCACCCTTTTTGACGAAGGCAATTTGGTACAACGGAGCTCATTATGCATTGGGATTCTAAAGAAGGCTTCTGAGTATGGATGAGTTCATCTTCATTCTGGCAAATATCGTCTAGCACGACGAACCTTGTCACCCTTTCTTATGAAGGCTATCTAGCATAAAAGAGCTCATCACACATTATAATATTTTGGAGGCTGTATGAAATACCTAAAAAAGTTGCAGTTATATTAACCAGACTAATATTTCCATGAAGAGCACCTACTAGGCAGAGTCTACATATTTATTGGCATGAACCTCATTCGGCATGACTGTGTTTAACTAAGACACATCATCATCAACCAAAATATTAGCCAACGTAACAACATCCAGCATGACACCTTGCCACTGGCTAGAAAACTATCCGGCACAATATTATTTATCTCAAATATAGTCTTACTGGCAGGAGTATCATCTAGAATGATTTTCTGCTTGAAATATCTTATTCAAGGGCATCGATCTTCACAATATCATCTGTATCAAAATCTGTCATGCCACTTTACCTCTTGGGGGCTGACACGTGATGTGAGAATAATGATGAAGGCTATACTTCATTTATAAAAAAGGAGGCACATCCAACTTGCCAATATAGTTGAACAGTGTGCAAAATGAGTTACCAGTGAGCACATCTCTCCTGACATATATAGGAAAGGAATAAGCAGCGTCGTCACTTCATTTGCGCCAGTAACGCTTCGAAATCACATAGGTAACCTAGTGACCTCATGGTAACAAGTCACCCCATTATAATTCATAGTTTTTCAATACATGTAACAGAATAAGTATGACATGCTTTTGGCTAGCCTTAAAGTTCTCTTCTCCCAAAAAATGACCAATTTAGGTTTTGCTTCTCGGTGTAAGGTTACGCCATCAACAAAAGGGAGCTTAATGTTGATGGTCATTTTTGGCGCGTGTGTCAACCCTATCATCGTCCAGTTGGCATACGTGGCACTTATTGGTTTTGATAATTTTAGGTCATACCGGATCATTTGGCATACGTTAGACCGAACCATTGGACCATTGGCAAGGTTATTGGACCATTGCTCAGACCATTGGACAGAAGAATCATATTGTACTTGAAGTTTCTTGCGTGAGAAGGAAAACTACTAAAAATAGTCCTAGAACTACTCAAAATCCAAAAAGTCAGATGTTCCGACCATCGGCAAAGTAGTGGCCACAAGGTGGGACATCTAGATGATCCCCTAGTGGGTTCCCATAAATAAGGAGAGCCCACCCCTTGGGCCACTAGAAGGTTGGGCTTAAAACCTTGTTTTACTCTAGGAACTCTCGGGGTTCGATCCAAGTGCAGTTCAAACCCGAAAGCTCCATATAGCCATTTTTTTTGATGTGGTCTTTCTTGTGAAGTGGTTACACTAGAATTATGAGACCTAGAACTTTCCAAATTGGGAATTCTCATTTTGCACCAGAAGGCATCTAGAAGATAGTTTTACATCAAAAAATCACCAGAAGGCACCCGTGCTTGTCATAAGTATCTGGAATGATGTGAATCACACTAAAAGAGTATTACATAGACTTAAATCATCTGGTCAAGTGATTTTGATAATAAATGCTGATTAAATGTGTGTTCTTTCGATATTAGATTCAACAGAGAGGAGATCTCTATAACAGGTGAAAGCTTGCTTCTAAGGGTTTATATGGTCCTTAAAGTCAGTGGCCAAGGGCATTGGTGTTGTCGGTGGCTTGTTTTGATTTTGGCATGCTGACCAAGGGGCCGAGAAATTATAATGTAATGACCCGATTCCAGATTCCAGACTAAGTAAGGTTAGAAGCCTAATTAGCCTAACTAATTAGACATAATCTCACAAGTCACTTGGACCAGTGACCAATAAGACCTTGACCATAGGAGGTACACCGACCCGAGCAATTTGCATGAGTCGAGTAACCAACCTGCCAGGGCAGATATAATTAAATACTAATTAGGTGATTAATTAATTATTAGTTCAATAAATTAAATAAATTAACTTTAAACATCCATCTTGACCTCATCTGC
>JAUPMG010286113.1:0-17933 GCA_031762675.1 Pachysandra terminalis | reverse complement strand
ATCGCGCGATACGGTATTTTTTTGCCTGTATCGTGTTTTACATAGGAGTATCGTATCGACCTGGTCGATATACGATACGTATCGCCCGATACGGGAGATACGATACGATATTTTGAACCATGCACATGATGCACCTATGTGGAGATATTGCCCAACCCCTTCTCTTTCTTTGCGAGAGATCATATGTGTTAGGAGTTATTTGGTGATCTGCTAATTTTCGATTTTCTGGCTTTCAGCATTTCCACTCTAATTTTGAGTGTACCGGATTGTTGATGGTTGAAATCATAGTATTTAAACTTGGTATTGGATCGGGGATCGTCCCGGTCCGATACCGAGTTGGATCGGCCGATCCAAACAATGGGTCGGAAATAAATAAAAAAAACAAACAAAACAGAAAAAAAAAAACGTATTAAGATTAGTTAAATGAATATATAGATTTTGAAAACCCTAAAACAAATCAGAAAAAAAAATGAAGATATTGTCGCAGCTCTTATAAATTTTGAAAACCCTAAAATAAAGAATCGATTAAAGGAGGAGAAGGAGAAGAAGAAGAAGAAGAAGAAGAAGAGAAGAAGAAGAAGAGGAGCAAACCTCTCAATCTCGTCTCTTGGTTTGATCGTCGCAGCTATTGTTGGCTTGTCGCACACTCGCAGTTAATCACGGGTAAGTCTCTCTCTCTCAAATTTATTCTCTCCCAAAACTAGTGCTCTCTTTCCCTGAAATTTTTTCTCCCCCAAAACCAGCGCTCTCTCTCTCTTTCCAACTCGATCTTGATCTGTAAACTTCTCCAATTTTTTTTGTTTTTATACGACTTGGAGTCTTGGACCGAGCTTCTCCAGAAACTTGTTTGCCTTGGTTTGTATTTTTTTTTCTTTTAAGAAAGATTTGGACCGGACGATCCAAATTGGATCGTCTGGTCCGACTCGCTGAGTCTATGATGGATTGGTCGTTCCAGACCGATCCGTCATGGACTCGGTCTGAGTCATTGAAGTTTTAACAATTTTAGGATCGGTCAGGGATCAGAACTCGTTTCTGGCCGTTCCCGAGTTGGACCGGCCGATCTAGATCGGGATTGGCTGATCCTTTACACTATGGTTGAAATTGTATCTGAATTTTTTCCTTTCCCGAGTAATCTTCCTTCAAACTCTTCTTATTCATCAAAGGCGGTCTAGAAGAATCTTTTGTCGGGGTAGATTGATTTCTAATGTTTGTTTTCTTTCCAGTCAATGAGGTTACTATCAGACTAATGGTGGTTCTAAGACAATTTGATGCAACAAACAAATAGAAATGATAGGCAAGAGGTACAATGAAGAGAAGACAATGAGCGAATGCCTTTATGATGAAGTTGTTGGCGAATTTTTCTTTCTATGTTCCATTGACATGGGTGTCATCTTTCCAAGTGGCAAGCCTAGATTGCACCTTCTCAATCACAGGGATCCAAAATTGAAGCGATCGAAGATTCCCATCCAAGGGCATCCTGAGAGAAGTGACGGGCAACTCCTCAATACGACAACCTAAAGTATCGGCAATGGTGAACATTTTCTCCTTCTAACCCTTATACCCGAAACCGTACTCTTATCAAGATTAACCTTCATCCAGAAATCATCTCAAAAACTCTGATAATACATGGAAAATCTGCTCCTCAGAAGCCTCAAGAAACAAGATAGTGTCATCAGTCAATTGGAGATAGGACAAAGGGATTCTATCTGATCCAATCTGAAATCCTCTAACAATACCCCTAGCTTCCGCAGTCCTGAGAAAAGAACTAAAGACATCGTTGACTAGGGTAAAGAGGAAAGGAGACAAAGGATCTCCCTGACGAACACCTCGAGAGGATGGAAAGAGGCCCTTGACAGAACCATTGATAATGAAATAAAATTGCACATTCTTTACACACCCTCTCATCCATTTACGCCATTTCTCCCCAAACCCTTTCCATTCCAAAACATAATCCAAGAACTCCCACTCTACCCTATCTTATGCCTTTTTTAAGTCCAATTTACAAACCACTCCCTGTTCCCCAGAATTCCTCCTTTCGTCCACATATGTATTAGCAATAAGGATACTGTCTAGAATCTGGCACCCTCTAATGAAAACACTTCGGTTGTGGGAAACCATAGTGTCTATAACCATCTTAACTCTAGAAGCCAAAATTTTGCAATGACTTTATACAGATTGGTAGTAAGACTAATAGGTCTGAAATCACGTATATCCTTGGCTGCATCTTCTTGGGAATTAAAACCAGAAAGGTAGCATTAGTTGCTTTGTTAATAAGTCCACCAGTAAAAAACTCTTTCATAACCTTGACCAGCTCCCCCTTAATCAAGTCCCAACCGGGGCTTTATCCCTACTCAAATCCCAAACCGCCGTTTTAATCTCTTCTTCCGTGAAAGGACTTTCCAGCCAATCTTCTTTTGATTGTTCAATCCAAGGTCCCTTGACATGATTAAGATCAAATTTGAATGACTGCTCCGACGTATATAACCTCGAATAGAAAGACGAGAAAGCCTGCTCAAAGTCCTCAACTCTATCTGCCATTCTCCCTTCCACCACCATACAAGGAATGTGATTTCTTCTATTCCTCCCATTTGCTACTTTGTGAAAAAAAAACCGGTATTCCCATCTTCCTCTTTTGGCCAAATAGCCGTAGACTTCTGTCTCCAAAAGATCTCCTATTGCTTCAACAAAATATCCAATTCCTCTTTCCCATAGTAGGAACAGATTCTCTTCCCAATAACTCCACTTACTTCCCTGACTCTCAACTTGTACTTTGACCAAAAGTACCTCCATGACCAGTTCCACTACTGCCATTGCTACCACGACCACCATGACCAGCACAATGTACAGCAAGTGCTGATCGTTCACCTACAACATCACTAGAAGAATCAGCAGTAGAAATCCTTGAAATTCTAGGAAACACCTTAAATAAAAATGGAAGTTCACCCCCTCCAAGAATCTGAGGTCGAACAGGTCCATACTTTGGATGAAGATTCCACTCGCATATCCTCGCGTTGTTTCTTCATGACATTAATTTTAGTAGACAAGCTGATAAGTATCTAGCTCATCATACATGTTAAGTAGGGCTGAATAATAATGTCACATTCTTCTCTCCCTGCAGTAAAGAAAAGTACTTAGTTGATAAATCATAGATACGTGTCGTATTGTTTGACCCAGAAAACAGCAGCTTTGCATTTTTTCAAATCTGTTTAGAAGTACCATATGATATCAACGAGACACTAGTTTTTGGGATCTGTACTATTCCACAACCATGTCATGATTTGTGTTTTTTTTTGAATCCATTCTTCACAGTTCTTTGTATCAGGTTCAGGCTTTTCTTCCTGTTAAAAGTACCTCTTCATATTTAGTCCAAGCAACATGGTTATTCCCATTTAACTTTATAGACATTATTTGTAAGGAAATTAGTTAAGAAGGCTTTGATTTAACAGCCAATAATTAGTTTTCCATGGTAAGCCCCGAGTTTCGTAAGATAAATCTACCAAGAACAATAGAAACCAACTTACTGATTTAAAAATAAAAATAAAATAGCAACTAATAGCTTCTAGAAAATCATAATTATTTTCAGATTTCTTAAATCTGATATTACTTCATCTAAGCCAACATTAAACACCTTCAAACCAATTCTGTTTTTCTTCTCAAACCACACCAAAACCCATCAAAAAGCAGAAACCTAACGTCTTTCTTCAACCACTCTCCATTCACACCATTATTTGGTGGATAAAATCACCAATCAAAACAAAAAGGGAGTAAATAGAATGTGTCAACCCTAGGGTTGTCTTGTCCTTCCAAATAGATTTGGGAAAAACCCTAATCGTCTAGTGTGGCAGAAAACACTTGGAATGACCAGCAGTCCCTTATGATTTCAAAGCTCTGATACCATATAAACAAAGACTGATTCTAACAGTTTAGAGAGAAAAGGAGAAGAGGAGAGGAGAAGAGAATGAAACAAAGAGGGGAGAAGTCTAACACAGTTAGTGTCGACTTCTGCTTCCTATATTTTATATTATGTTTGTAAATAATAAAATTAATGAAATTCCCCAATTGCAAATAGTAAATACGATGCACTAGGAGCCTCCTTATTAACACAAACACCGTCCAGAAGACCAGAAGCTTTGCCTTGCAGACACTTCATTCTTTTCCAAGTTGAACTCCAATGTAGAACAGAATTGACTTCGTGTAAACTACATTTTTGAAACAGAATTACCTCTGAACCAACTTAGATATTTGCGTATTGAAGAAAACTTTCTTGTAGTACCTTGTTAGTTTGTCAATCCCCGTTTTATCGGCCAAGCTTCTGATTGGTGTATGAGTATAGTAAAAATCCGACTGTAAACACAAGGACGTGAAAAAAGAAAAACTTCCGAGAAGCTTAAGGGTTCTAGTTAATGATGGAGCCTGAATATATTTGTGGCTACCATTTATTGAAATAATATTTTCAAGTAAACATTCTGTTTTTTTTTTTTGTTTTCTTCTCTATATTTTTACTACTCTATGTAGCGGTTAATTGACATCCAAACAGGAAAACAGCAGTAGGTAATAGAACTCCAGTTTAGCTTCGTACTGCACATTCTCACAAACCTTATAATCCTTTAACAATTTTAGAATTTGTGTACTGTTTAATTGCCATCTTCACCTTTGGTGTTAACAAGATCTAAGTAAATGTGTTACCTGCAATTGCAAAAATGTTTTGCAAAGCTATATATAGTTGCAGAGAAGGAATTCATGTTGTTCATTATCTTATTGGCATTGACCACTTCAACTTCATGTTCATTTTTGCAGTCTGCGAGGAAAGCAAGTATATCGTGTGCCAGCAGAGTTAGCTGGAAACATAGAGCATGTTGTAGCTGTTTGTGATGCTGGGCGGTCAAATATGAAGGTAATATTGACATCTTTGTTGTTTCAAGGATTGCACTTCCCTTTGCCGATCAGAAAAAAAAAAAAAAAAAAAAGGATTGCACTTCCCTTTACAAATTTTGAGTGCATAATTTGGTATGATGGTTCATAGTTAAGCTTTGTACGAGTTTCCTTTTATTGTTTGTTTCTGTGTAGGTCATGGAAGATGCAAATGCGCTAGTAATGCGATGTGATTCTGATGACTCAAGGAAAACTTGGCAAAGCCGCTTTCAAGGGGCTATATATCGTGCATCGGTATATAATCAGTTATTCAATATTTGTTGCTTGGATTCTAATATTTACACAATTTTCTTGGTTCTGCTGGTTTGGTTTGTCAAGATTATATTCATTCTTCTGAGCCTACCTATTTAGGAGCTGAATTAATTAAAATCACTTGGTGGTTCTCAATAGATCATAGTTCCACAACAATGAGGTTGTGTTTGGTTAGTCGGAAAACAATGGAAAGGAAAGTTAAAGAGCACTTTCCTTTCCTTTACTTCATTTTAAATGGAAAGTTTGAGGGGCTTTTGACTGAAAATGGGGTTCTTGTAGAAAAATACTTTCCAACAGGCGCACACTTTCCAACAAACCAAACACACAAGTTTCACTAAAAAATTTGTTTTCCTTTCCTTTTCTATGGATTCTGGCTAACTAAACACAGTTTAAGGAAATACTTTCATGATATCTGGCTTTTTGATTGTCAAATGCAACTATTGTGAATATGACTCTTAACTTTTCAAGAGAACCTAAAAGTGTTTATAGTCATCATTAAGAACCAAGGTTTTAAATGTTGCTATCGCTAGATATCTATATTGCCACTAAGAGAAAGGGGAGATATCACTTGATATATTGCGGGAAATATCTATGTCGCCCATAAAGTTGAAGAAATGGGGGGAACCTTTGGGAAGAGGGGAAAATTTCCAATGGAACTTTGTGAGATGCATATTTTGACACGTTTACACCTAAATCACTTAAAGTAATGATATTAATCAAGCAATGCATGCATAGGTAAGGAAGTTGCTGTCTACGTAATCTGTCACTAAATTATTCAAGGAAACATACAAGTAGAAAGTTTACATTCAAATCATGTGGCTCATTAATAGATGGTGTTCCTTATGGACTCAAAAGTTTAAAGATTTTTCTCTTCAGAAATTATTATTTACTAATAAAATCTTGATTTTGCAACAACTTTAACATATGACATTAGCTAATAATTATCTTACTAGTTTTTTTTTTTTGATCAATAATAATTATCTTTCTCGTTGTCAATTACAAATCTGTTTATTTGATTTATTTATTTTTTACTTTTAGATTTTTAAATTTTTTAAATTTTCAAGTAGATATTAAGTTTTGCTGTATATAATATGCTAGTATTTATTTGGTAAAAAGGTAGACCCAATTGGTAACATTTTATACATCAAACATCTGAAACCATTAAAATCCTTTTTTTCAAATGATATACATTTTAATTAAATTTATAAATATTAAAGCAATAATATCAAACCAAATTAACTTTTTTCAGCTGGTGCATAGCAGGCTTTCAATGTATGCATATTATTATTAGAATATTAGATGATCAAATGGTACATATCTAAGGTGAAAATCTTAGAAATTTCAGTTTCCCAAACTTTTTGGGGGTTCAGTCTATCAAATCTACAAATTCATAATAAAATGCATGCCAATCCATGACATACGTGAATTGGCATGCATTTACTTACGATTTAATGCAAAATAAACCCAAGAAATTTCCTTTACTTAATATTTTTAATTACAGAGAGGGGAAAAGGTGGAGAAAATACCTCTGAATTGAAGAATTTACAAATTTACAAAATAAGTGATTTAAAAGTTAAATTTTAAGTGTTCGGAAAAAAATTTATACATGTGGAAATTGCCGAAATATGTGGAAATTGTTCGTATTCGACCTCTTATAATGACCTACACATGTTTGCAAAACGGAAATGCTGCTTAATATCGTGACGTATCTCCAATATCGCTATATATTTCTCGATGTCGTCATTTATACCCCGATAAAATGTAAGATAAAAATTACACCTTGAATTTATTTCGTCCTCAGTATAGGATATATATCACTTGATTTATTAATATTTTTTTTTTTGATCAATAACGAATTTTATTAAGGAAAAGAGGGGAAAAAAGTACAGAGAATAAGCAAAGAAAAGATACAAGATACAGTACAAAACAAGGAAATGCCCAAAAAGATACAGGTAGGGAATGCGTTCTTATATTAGAGGTGGGTTTCAATGCTCCAGAAAAGGGTATTGTTTTGAGATACATGAGATATCCTTTGAAACGACATAAAAATCATGGAAATGGTGAAATTTTTAGAAAACCTAAAAACATAAAATACAACACACATTTATATGCAAAGATGAGCTCAAAAAGTAGAAGTAAAAATTAACCAACTATTGTTCCCAATTACTCATACCGAGTACATAACAATATCGAATCAAACCGGTAAGCACAGATATGACCAAGCTTTAATTAGAAATTTAATTTAATGTAAAGATAAGATGCAATGATGGTGAAACTTAATCACTAAATTCCAAAGTAGTTACTAATGCCATATAATATATGATGCCGTGGGAAAATAGCCCCCTGTTATGCAGCTAGAAGATGCCGAGTATAGATACTTCAATCAACATTGAAGCCCAGGTTTCTTAGAGGGAAACAAAGGGTAAAACCTCCTACAAGGTACTTATCCACGTAATCCAAAGTTTTAAGAACTCAAAAGCTTAAAGGCTGGTTTTCATTCAATAATAAGACTGCTTACAACTTTCTCATAATATCTCTTTATATAAAAGAAACCCTAAAACGTAACTTAACGCCTAAGTAACTATTATCACCTCCGAACAATTTAATCTCAGCCATATGCTTGTAATCTTGGTGAAAATAATGAAATGTTCGAAATACCCTTAAACTCACATGACTATTTTGAATTTCATGACTTCAGAAATAAAATGCTAATGACAAAAATACCTTTAAAAATCGTTGTTCTATGTGCAGACAGTCTTAAAACCCTCTTTGGATCCCCAAATCATTGGAATCTAGATAAAAGTTGCGAGATTGCTATTTCCAAAGCATCTAACTCTTTTTTAATATCAATTCTGATCCAAAAGTTATGACCTCCAAAAGCTGATTGGCTATTTGTTCTTTTGGGTTTGAAGATGTAGGATATCTTATTGAATTTAAGATTTGAATCATTGATAAATTATTTTAACCATTGACATTGGTTGGAAAGGAGATCTGATCTTCCTTGGCATATATTTTATTGGTGGAGTGCTATTCTTAGAGTTCTCCCTCAATTCCAGGATATCTTGTGTGATGGATTATCGTGCATGTCATTGTGAATTTATAGATTTGAGAGATTGAAACTACGAAAAGTTTGGGAAAATGTAATTTCTTGGATGTTCACCTAATGTGTAATATTTGATCCTCTAATATTCTAATAATTATGTGCATATATTGGAGGCTTGTTACGCATCGGCCGAAAAATGAATTTATTTTAAAACTGTAATTAAAATATCTTAATTACTATATAAAAATTAATTAAAAATGTATATGAGTTTTTTAAAAGACAGACTTTAATGGTTTCAAATGTTTGATATATAAAGTAATAATTTCATTAAAATATCACCGATCAGTTCAAACTTTTTACCAAATAAATAGTAACAAATTATTAAAAATTTTATTTTTACTTGAAAACTGAAAAATAATCTATGATATCTTAAACATGAAGAAATTTCAAATGGATAGATTTATAATGGATAACTAGTTAGATAATTATTAGCTAATGGGTCGAGGATATAGTTAATCTTTTAGGTAGAGGTTGTTGATTTTTTGGGAGAGTTGGTGGGTATTCCAGAAGCCGTGTCTAGATTTAGGAAGAGGAGGGAGGTTTCGAAACCCCGAGGGGTTGCCCCAATGGTCACTTGCAGCTGGTGCCTCATGAAGCACCAGGTCTAGGGTTTGATTTTGCGGGGGGTTGTTTCACTCGAGGCCACTGGAGGCTTACCCAATCGTTAACTTCAGGGCTCCAGGGATTAGTCGTGGTGCGCGCAAGCTGGCCCGAACACCCAGGTTATAAAAAAAAGAGGAGGGAGGTTTCGGGGGGGAGCTCGTCGTCGAATAGTGAACTTTGCTATTTGAAGTGGAATTTACAATATTATAGGAGGAATAGTAGTAGGCTCTTTTACTGTGTCCATTTCTTTCAAAAATTCTGGTGGTCCGAAGCCTAGTTTTTTGTAAAGATTTTAAGTTGGAATATTTGAGGTTTGGGTGGTGAAGGTAAGAAGAGGCGGTTAAGGAGTTATGTAGAATTGTTAAACCGTGGGTGGTGGTGATTCAAGAGACTAAAAAGCAGTCATTTGGTAATAGGTTAATTAGGAAGATTTGGAGAGTTCAGGATATTAAGTGGGTTTGTCTACCGTCAGTCGGGGCGTCAGATGGGATTCTGATTTTGTGGGATATCAATAAGGTGGAAGGGGGTGACATTGTAGTAGGCTCTTTTACTGTGTCCGTTTCTTTCAAAAATCTTGATGATGGTTTTGAGTGGATTCTTTTTGGTGTTTATGGTCCTAATTCTTATAGAGTTAGGGAGTTTTTTTGGGAGGAGATTAGAGCCTTTTCAGGTGGGATTGGGAAGCCTTGGTGTCTTTTTGGTTATTTTAATGTGATTTGGTTTGGAAGTGAGAGGAATAGGATTGTTCGGTCGAATTGTAGTATGAGGAGTTTCTCTTCCTTGATACAAGATCTTGTTTTGGTGGATTATCCGCTGGTGGGGGGTTGTTTTACCTGGTCTAATTTACAGGAGAATGCTTTGTGTTGTAGACTTGACAAATGTCTTGCTTCTGCGGATTGGGATGCTCATTATCCTTCCTTATCACAGAAGCGTCTTACCAAGTCTACTTCTGATCATTGGCCTATTTTGGTGTCTTCTGAGATTGGGATACGTGATCCCGAGTCATTTTCGGTTTGAGAATATGTGGCTTACTCATAAGTCTTTCGGGAAAGAGGTGGAAACTT
Source organism: Pachysandra terminalis (assembly GCA_031762675.1). NCBI lineage: Eukaryota > Viridiplantae > Streptophyta > Magnoliopsida > Buxales > Buxaceae > Pachysandra > Pachysandra terminalis. The sequence continues at coordinate 7,979 of JAUPMG010286113.1, read as the reverse complement.
GGTGGGTGGATAAAGAATGTGTTTGGTCTAGATGGGCGGGCTTCTCTTGTATGAGCTTCTTGAAGTTTTGAAGAATAAAATCAAGGTGTGGAATAGGGCGACTTTTGGTGAGCTGTCTTTTCGTAAGAAACTTGCTATTGATGAGATTGAGGCTATTGATCGTAGGGAGCAGCAAAGAGCTTTAGCGGGGGGTGAAAGAGAGTCTAGGAGAATCAGGCAGAGTGAGGTGAATCTTATTCTTAAACATGAGGAAATTAGTTGGAGGCAAAAATCTGGGCTGAACTGGCTCAGAGAGGGGGATAGTAATACTCGGTTTATTCACAAAGTTCCGAATGGGAGAGAAGGTGAATAATATTGATAACATTTTGGTTGATGGGGAGGTGATTGATCGTATGGGGGGTATTTTGGGGGCTTTAAATGATTTTTATGGGAAGCTTTTTTTTGATTTGAGATGTATTCTAGGTCCCGTTCTATCGAGAGGGCAAAGGGGGGATTTGGAAGTTTCTTTTAGTGATGAGGAGGTAAAGATGGCCATTATGGGTTTGGATTGGGAGAAAGCTCCGAGGCTGGATGATTTTTCAATGGCTTTTTATCAGGAAATGTCGGAGGTGATTAAAGTTGATTTGATGCAGGTTTTTGGGGAGTTTTTTCACTATGGGGTTATTAATAAGGTTACTAATGAGACTTTTTTTTGGTTCTGATTGCTAAGAAAGTGGTGGAAAAGGAACTTAAGGATTTTAGACCGATCAGTTTGGTGACTAGTCTTTACAAGATTATCTCGAAAGTGTTGGTTGAAAGACTTAAAAGAGTTATAGTTAATGAGGTGGTGGAGGATAGGGTTAGAAGTGGGTTGCCTGGGCTTATGTGTAAGTTGGACTTGGAAAAGGCCTATCATAGGGTGGAGTGGGGCTTCCTAGATTCGGTCTTGAGGTGGAAGGGTTTTGGGCATAGGTGGAAGAGGTGGATGCATGAGTGCATTAGGGATGTCTTTTTCCTTTCTTGTAAATGGTGTGTGTGTGTGCGGGGGGGGTGCTAATGGGCGTTTTGTTTAAACTAGAGGTCTTTGACAGGGGGACCCTCTTTCCCTGTTCCTTTTCACTCTAGTTGGGGATGTATTGAGCCGTTTCCTGATTGTGGCTGAGCAGATGGGTCTTATTAGGGGTTTTCTTGTGGGGTCTAATGGGGTGTCGGTTTCCCATTAATACTATGCGGATGATACAGTGTTGTTTTTTGAAGCCTCCGAGGAACAAGCATATTGGATTAAGGCTATTTTGAGATGGTGTCTGGCCTTAACGCGAATCTTGAGAAGTCTAGTATTACTGGTTTTCACTTGGAGCACGATAGGGTTCAGCAGTTTGCTGAATATCTAGAGTGTAGGGTGGCTGACGTTCCTTTGAAGTATCTTGGTTTGCCTCTTGGAGATAGTGCTAGATGTGTTTCTTTTGGGACCCTGTTATTGAGAAGAAGATGGAGAAAAGATTAGTCTCTTGGAAAAGGAATTACTTGTCCTTAGGGGATAGGGTTACTTTGATTAAGTCTGCTCTGGCTAATATTCCTACTTATTATTTGTCTCTATTTCAAGCCCCAAAAAGGGTTATTAAAGCTATGGAGAAACTTCAGAGAGATTTTTTATGGGTAGGTGGGGGTCATAGGAAGGATGATCTGGTGAATTGGGTGACGGTGTGTAAGAATAAGGAGGCTGGTGGCCTTAATTTGGGGAATATTATGTTCCGTAACATGGCTCTTCTTGGTAAATGGTTGTGGATGTTTAGTATGGATAATAGTGCTTTATGGTACCAGATAATAGTAAGCAAATATGGGGTATCAAATAATGAGTGAGAGATACGCCATTCTGCAAGGATTTTCAGTCGTAGCCCTTGGAAGCCAATCTCTGCTCTTGCACCTCGTTTCTATTCCCATCTGAGGTTTGGGGTGGGTAATGGTCGTGGTATTCGGTTTGGCAGAATCTATGGGTTGGAGAGTCCAGTTTGATGGTTTGGTTTCATCGTTTATATTTGGTGTCTACTTACATAAATGTTTTGGTGTTAGATGTTCTTTCTTGGTCTGAGTCCGGTCTGTCCTGGAATCTTGTTTTCAGACCGGATCGAAATTTACAGAAAATTGGGGAGTTTGGTCGTCTTGTTGAGGGTTTGAAGGATTTCTTCATCAATCCCGATGTTGCTGATGTGAGAATTTGGTCCCTTCAGTCTAAAGGTATTTTTTCTACCAAGTCATTCTTCAAGATCTTGTGTAAAGAGAAAAATCAGAATTTTACTCCTTTCGTCCCTTCGAAATTGTGGAACCCACGGGTTTGTATAGAATCAACACTTGTGACTTGTTGCAAAAGAGAAGAGGTAATCTTGCTATTTTTCTCCACATTATTTGTTTCATGTGTAGGAGAGGGGGAGACGATTGATCATCGTTTTCTTCATTGTAGCTTTGCTACAAGAGTTTGGAAATACTTTATTCAGAGATTAGGAGTGGATTGGGTGATGCCTGAAAAAGTTTCTACGATGGTGGCACAATGGAGATATTATGGTATGGGTGGTAGAGGGAAGATTTTGATGGACTTGGTGGTCTTTGCTACTCTTTGGAGCATATGGGGAGAGCGGAATAGGCGCATCTTTGAGGATTTGGAGAGAAGCCTTTCTTCAATTATTGATATGGTGTTGGGTACGGTGGCTTCTTGGGCTTTGGTTATGCCTGAGTTCAGGGATTATTCTACGGAGACTATCGTTATAGATTGGGATGTTTTACTACATTCATCCATGGTTTGTGCGGTGAAGGTTTAGAGGTGGTTGGTTCCGCAAGTCTGGTTTATTAAATTGAATTTTGATGGTTCTTCTATTGGTAATCCTAGAAGATCTGGGGTTGGTGGAGTGTTTAGAGTTTCTGATAGGAAGGTGGTTCATGCATATTTGGGTCCTATTGGAGAAGGGGATTCGAATATGGCATAGGTTTGGGCTTTGTTGGTGAGTCTGGAGGAGGCTAGGAGAATGAATCTGTGTAATTTGATTGTGGAGGGGGATTCTTTCTTAGTTATTTCTTGGATGAATGAGAGTAGTATCCCCCCTTGGCGCTTTGTTCACCCTATTCGCCTTGCTAATTATCTTTGTTGCGGATTGAGGATCTCGTTTCGTCATATTTTGCGTTTAGCAAATGGTGATGCTGATGTTTTTGCCAGAGGAAGGGTGGAGAAGGATTTCTTAGTGACTGGTGTGGATTTGGATGGTGGTTAGGTGTTATCATGATCTGATTTGTAGATATGCGTCTTTTTGGTTTCTGTATTGTATAGTTTTGGTTTTCTATTTGTTGATGAGTTTTAGTTGGTATGTAGTAGGTTTGGTTTTTGTGTTGCTTTACTTGTAATTTTGTATGTACTGTAATTCTTTCTGATAATTAATAAAGTGCTGTTAATTATTAAAAAAAAATTATTAGTTAATGACCTATGTTAAACTTGTTGCAAAATCATGAATTTATTAGTAAAAAATAGTTTCAGAGAAAAATATTCAAAACAATTAGCCCATAAGGAACACTATGTGGTATCGAGCAACATGTTTTGAATATACATTATCATGTATTTGGTTGGAAAACCTTTTATTAAATGTTTTATAATTGTTATTGTTATAATTTTCTAAATATAAAAGGTTTGTTAGTGACTGATTATGTAGACAGTGACTCCTTTTCTTACCTATAAATGCATTTCTTGGTTAATATAATAAATTTTTGTAATGTTTTAAGTTAGTTAGGTGTAAATATGTGTAAATATGCACATCATAAAGTTTCATTGGAAATTTCCCCATTTTTCCAATGGTTTCCCCAATGTCTCCAACTTTTTAGGTGACATCGATATTTCCCTCAATATATTGAGCTGTATTTCCCCTTTCCCTTAGTGGCGATATATCTAGCGATAGCAACATTTAAACTTTGCCTTCAAGAGACCATGAAGTTGATAGTAGGTCACACCTCACAATATATCCGTATGTCTCTTAGGTAGGTCTTATGGAATCAATGTACTACCTCATCTCTTTTGTCGTCTCATTTGAATACTTTCCTATAAACTCATGTAACGTGAGGGGCGTCACCCTTTTACCGTCTTTTTGAATTCTAGTCCTTGATGTGATGCATAACTGCTCCGCAGCTTTCCTTGGCATGTGACCAAGTATAAAATAGTTTTTATCAACCTTTCCACCTTCTCCTTCGTTTATCTTGGATTTATTGCGTTATTGAACCTTCATTTTTTAAAATTGGTATTTTTTTATAGAATAGGGTCCCTGGGAAGATCTGGCATCCTCACATTTTGGCTGTGCCATATGCCTGCCAGTTTAGTATGACCTCCTATGTTGTATCAACATCTCTTAAAAGTCCTATAATCACCCGTTAAAGGACCTAGCACCCGCTTTATATATCCATGCTTTTTTCTTCCCAGACGTGCCTACATAGGTCATAAGGTGGCTTGTTCTTGTTCCCTAGCACCGCATCACCAAACTCCAGTGTTTTAAATGTAGCTCTTGTATGAAATTTCGCCACCAGAACTTCGAGAAAATTTCACCAAAATGTCGGGAGATATTTTTGTTTTGGTAGACTTTTTGGCTAGATGGAGAGAGATGGAAGGAGAATTAGGAAAAACTTGTATTTTTTAATTAAACTTCAGGTATCACTATACATACACACAGAAAAAAAAACTCAAAATATAACAATAAACAACTACCCATAATGATGAACAAACTACATGAACTGTTACATGAAATGTGAATTACCATCCACCCAAAATTCAAACTACATCTAATTGTCAAAAACAACATTGAAACAACTAAAAATGCAGCATCCAGATACATGATCAAATCTATGACAACAATGAGTAGCACATCCACAATGAGTGTTGACCCGACTCGAATAGATACATTCACATGCATTTCGACCTAATGAATCTAGAGTTATGCAAACAATACAATTTAAAACGAAAATATACTATATACCTCACAAATCTCCAAAATTGATGCTTGATTCTTCAATATGCCTTGTGATTCTTGTCAGATCTTACTAATGGAGTCTTTAGATTAAATTTTGTAACTTAAATCTTGAAGCAAATGTTAAAAAAGAAAGAAAATAAAGAAAAAGAAGAATTTTGGTCACCTTGCTGAGAAATGGAGGTTTTGGTTGAAATGGGTATTTCGATCAAAATTTTCTTAATGTCGACTGTGTCGACGAGTTTTAATGGAGAAAAAATTCAATATATCCCCAATACCGGCAATATATCCATAAATTGATTATATATTGCTCGATATATTACCAATTTTGGTCAAATAAGGAAATCCCCCTGGAGATAATACTGCCATACCCCAACTCATTTAAGGTTGCTTTCTGCCTCTGTTCTTGTTCACATCGTAATGAAGCGTAAACATCTCATTAGTGTGCTATCCGGTCTTGTTTATTCTCACAGTATGGGGAAACACAAGGTCATTATCGTCGTTGTAATCGTCGTCACCCCGTCCCATGTTACCCCATTGTAACTCATCCAGAAGTTCTGGATATGAATTTTGGGAGGTACATTTGGGCAGTCAGCCTACCCCATTGTAACTCATCCAGAAGTTCTGGATATGAATTTTGGGAGGTACATTTGGGCAGTCAGCCACATCTATATATCCTCTTGCTTGGTGCTCGTTTTTGACATGAGACAACACCGCTTCCCATCACTTGGCCTTAGAAGTTAGAAGTAACAAATAATGTCATTGTTATGTCATTAATATTGCTGGGGACTAGCTGGCCATACCGCCAACCAATTTCTGGCTGCCTCCCTTTTTTGCCACATTATGCTTTGTATAGATGCAAAAATAAGTCAATGAATAAGTAGAGTGGACCTGTTTCCCTAGTTTCTATAGGCTTGATCAAAGTAGATAAGCTTTCGTTTAAAATATTTTTTCCTTGTATTCCACAGAGTTGTCTCAGAATTTGGATTTTGGGAGGGACTTAGGACCTGGTGAACTAGGAAATCTCTCTTGAGTTTCTAAGAGATGTTTCCATTGACCCACAAATATTTGGAGCCTGGTGGCTGTTTCACCACTAAATCCTTCTTCCATATCCCTTTTAGGATTTAGAACACAATCCTTGCTCCTTTTGTTCCTTGCAATATTTGGAAACCCTGGACTTGAGTAAGGGCTTTTGTTTGGAGATCCATTCTTTATAGGGTTAGCACTTGTGACATGCCATAGAAGAAGAGAAGTATTTTTGATCTTTCTGTATATATTTGTTTCATGGGTAGAGGTTACAGAGTAGGTGGATTGCTTGTTCTTTCATTGTAGCTTTGCAAGGTAGATATGTATGTTTGTCTTTCAATTGGCTAGGGTTGGTTGGGTATTACTTGAAGGGAGATATATGCTTGGGTTAGTGAAGGTTTCCAGGGTTGGGAAAGGGAATGAGGATGTATATTTCATTTCATTTTTACTATATTGTGGGCCATTTGGGGTGAAAGGAGCATAGCATTAGTGAGACTATAGACTTGATTATGTTGATGGTGTTTTCATGCCTAGTAGTACGCGAGGAATTTAGAGTGTTCTTAGTGATTACGTTATTGAGAGGTTGCTCCACTATTGCAGATACATCTCTGGGTCTTCTTCGATTTTATCATTATGGAAGTGTCCTCAAGTATTCATCATACTTAATTTTGATGGATCATTGATGGGTAATCTGGGCTCATCGGGAGTTGGAGGTGTTTTTAGGGATGGGAGAGGAGATATACTACTTGCATTCTCAGGGCCGATTGGAGAAGGATATTTTCTCTCGTGCGGAGATCTTAGCCCTCATGATTGGATTGAGAGAGGCACGAGCTCTTGTGTTTGAATCTTTGGAAATAGAGGAGGTGTTCTTATTCAATGATTTCTTGAATGACCTCTTCACAGGCTTGTCCTAGGAGGCTACTACATTTGATTAGGCTGGCTCGTCACTTTACTTGAGGGATGCAAACTACTTTCTCTTATATACCCGGTGTTGCCAATTCAGTGGCTATCTTTCTGGCTAAAGGATCGTAGAGAGCATATGTCTTTTTTGAGATTCCCTCAAAGGGGATGCTAGCAGGGACATAGCTTTTAATTGTGTAGTTTTGGAGTTTGGGTAGTCAGTTTGTTTAGTTCTTTTGCTACTTTTATGTAGTTTGATACTTTAGTGTAACTTACTTTCCATTACGGTTACTTTTGATCATGTGCGCTCTTTTGACTCCTAATTTAGTTTGTACTTTGTTTTACATATTTTTTTTTGATAAATTATGAACATATATTAAGGAAGAAGGAAGAAAAGTACAGTGACCAACGTTTTAGCAGGATGCTAAAAAGTGGCGCAGAAACATCAAAAGAACCGAACTACATAAGAGAACAACAAAACAACACAAGCACCGCACAGCCAATAGCCTGGCGACCAGACTAAGGAGAAAAAACCAACCCATAATTAACTCAACAAAAACGACCCCCACTCCGACACTATATCGGAAACTGATAACCCATCAAACTGCCTCCCAACTGAGGCCCAAGAAGCCACCGAGACCAAAATCCCCTCGAGCACACTCCTCATCGGAGATTGAACATCTAGAAAGATCCGCTGATTCCTCTCCCTCCAAATATGCGAAAAGTCCGCATGGAAGATAGAGCATAACAAGATCCGGCCACGAGCACCTAAGTCGCGGAAATACCATTGACCAAGCAAAAGACCAATGCCCTTCGGCATCACCCACCGCCTCCCTAAACTCTGGAGAAAGAAGCTCCAGATCTTAACTGCAATGGGGCAGTGAAGGAATAAATGATCAATAGACTCCTCTTGCACCCTGCACATAAAACATATATGAGGAGAAAGAGCCATATACCTCCTCCGCCTCTGAAGCATATCAGCCGTATTAATCCGATAAATCAGCGTAGACCAAGAGAAGGCCTTGACACGAAGAGGAACAGGAGGAAACCATAAATACTTGACCGGGAACGGAACAAGAACAA
>JAUPMG010286103.1:0-17933 GCA_031762675.1 Pachysandra terminalis | reverse complement strand
CAAGCTCCTCTCTAACCTTGATAATTTTAGAATGGATCTCAGAGAACTGCTCTTTGCTCCAAGTTTTCAATAAGGATTTGACTTTTCTCAGTTTTGAAACAACTCTAAACATAGGAGTCCCTTGAACTTGTTCAGACCAAGCTTCAGCCACAATACTAGAGAAATCAGGGTGAGTTGCCCAGTGATTGAAAATTTTAAAAGCTGGTTTACCTCTAGTGCTGGCCTCAAATACTCTTACCAGACAAGGGGAGTGGTTTGAGATCCCAGGGGGGAGAAAATTGGCTTCAGAATCCATAAATTCTTTTAGCCAAGAGTGATTCACCAAGGCCCTATCCAATTTACATAAAATTCCGTCATTGGACTGACACCTGTCATTCCAAGTGAAGAAGCACCCCTTTGCTCTCAAATCATTAAGTTCATTATCTTCTAAACAATCAATTAACTCCCTTGTGGCCTGAATGTTGATGTCTCTTCCTCCATCTTTCTCAACTCCAGATTTAACATCATGGAAATCTCCCATTAACAGCCAAGGAGAAGAAGAACTGACAGCTTTCAGGTCACTCCATAATCTCCTTCTCTCCTGAATGCTATTACATCCATATACAAATAATCATAAAACTGGCCTTGGTAGATTTAACAGTGCATACACCATGAACCATTTGGTCTGAGCACCACTGGGGACTGAACTCAACCTCAGTACTGTTCCAGAACACCCAAAACCTGCCTCCATCAGATATAGGGTAATTCAGATGAGCTTGCCACTGACAACCAGTATTTCTTCTAATGTCTTCAGCTCTGTTTATTCTAACTTTTGTTTCCAAGAGTGCAAACAAACTGGGAGAGTGGAGCTTGATTAAGTTCTTCACCTCCCTTTGCTTGATGGGGTCATTAAGGCCCCTAACATTCCAACTAAGAATGTTCAACATAAAAGGGTGGAGAACTTCTCTCTTCCACCCCTATATGTGGGTCAACTTCTTGTACCTGCCGTGCCTGAGAATCAAGTTGGCTACAACCAGTATTCTCTGATTCAATAGGGGATAATTCAACATCAGTATCAGTTCCTTCAGCAAGGCAGCTGAATCTATTGAATTAAAGAGGGGATTGTGGTGTCTTTTTCTTAGACTTTTCTATCTCATTCATTTGTACATTCATAGAGCTGTCAATGTGTGTTTTCTTAGACTTTCCTATCTTATCAATTTGTACATTCGCTTCCTCTTGAGTACTTTGAATCACAGGTTCAAGTGCAGTGAGGCCATGATCTAGCTCCTCAGATTGAAGCCTTCTTCCTGTTGGCTTCCACACTCTGGGTACCTTTTCAGCTGATGGGCAATTCTTAGTTAGGTGCCCAAAACACTTGCATATAGTACAAACTTGAGGTTTCCAGGAATACTCCACAGTTACCTCTACAAGATCTTCATTAGAAGGGTCTCATGACATGTTCAGGCTTATAGAATAAGGTAGCACTGATTGGATATCTATTTCCACACATACTCGAGCATAATGCATAATTGAGCAATGTTTCGTAGCCTTGTAAGAATCAATAGGAACTCCAATAGCACTAGAAATGTAACTGAGGCCTTGAGGTGACCAAAGTTCAGGTGGAACATTGAAAAGCTTCACCCAAACAGGAACAGAGTTGAGTCTTTCCTTCTTTAGCTTCATATTTGGTTTCCAAGGCTTCAATACTAACAGTCTACCAGAAAAGTACCAAGGACCATTCTCTAGTACCTTATCTCTAGCTTCTCTATTGGAAAATCTAAAGAAGAAGAACCTAGAGTTGTGTGAGGAGAAATCCACACCTCCATTTTTACTCCACAACTTCTGGGCAATAGAATTAACTACTTAGTAAGGTAGTTTCTTATCTAAAAAATACCGAACAAGGGTACCTTCCCACCTAGCATAACCAGCTGGAATGACATCAAGAGGGGGTGATGCAATGACCCTTCCCTCCTTAAGGGTAGGTAGATAATATTCCAGCCTTGAATGTGGATGAGCATCAGTCTCAGAAAACAGTGAAGTCCAGGCTTTAGGAGCTGATCCATTAGCAGAGACAGATGTCTTTTGACCTACTCCATCAGGCACTAGGCCAGAGCATACCTCTCCAGCTACAATCCTGCCTTCTATAGGCAACTCAGGGGCCGAGCCTTCTTGAGCCTCACCCAACTGCACTCCATTATTTTAAATGGACGTTGGCAGTGTTACAGTTTGGCTTGCACCAGGCACTGGTTTAGCCAATTGCGGAAATACTTCAGCTTGAATTATTTCACCCTCTTCTATCTCATTTTGGCGGGAATCCTCTTTTTGAAATGGGCTGGTCAGTTTGCTTCTTCAGCCCGACCCAACACCAATCTGTACGGGTCTTTCATCGACCCGTCTAGCTCCACCAGAGCCACTGCTACAGCCTGTTCCTCTCGCTGGCAACCCTCCTGTCGGACTAAGTAGCATCTGCAGTTGGTTATCCCTCACAGGGGGTAAGCTAGCAGGTCTATGGGCAACCAGTTCTGGTTTCTTCCTTCGAGAACCAGAGGGACCAAGGTACATTGGCTGAAGATCAAAAGAGCTCCTAACAGAGACAGGGGAAACTTGAAGCACCCCAACTAAGCCAGAGCTAAGGGAGGACTGAGCAGGGAAGGCATGATTGGACTGAGAGGAACATGCAGCCGAAGAAGAGGGAGAAAGGAAAGGAGACGAGGAAGAGACAGGGAAAAGGGAGGAAGAAGGAGGAACATAAGAAGAAAGCAAAGGGGAAGAATGTGACAGTGCCTGCAGGGCAGCACTTGTCATAGGTAAGGAATATGGGGAAGGGGATGCTAGAGAAGATAGGGGGCTAGAAAGATGGATTAGAGGAGGGGGTGCATGAGGCAAGGCGTCTGGGACTGGAGTAGACTGAGAAGCAAGTCGTGCTCTAGTAAGAGGCTTGGATGTGTGAAGATCAGTAGGGATTTTGCGCCCCTTCCTATCCATGAGGATAGGTAGGAAGAGGACGAGGAAGAGACAGGGAGAAGGAGAAGAACTCAAGGAGAAGAGCTCAAGGAGAAGGAGAAGAGCTCAAGGAGCCAAATGTAATCTAATTGTGTAATTGGGGATCAAATTGTAAATAAAAGAAACTTGTGGGGTGTGAGATGATAATTTCTTAAACTATATTGGGATGGACTTTGAGTCAAACGTATGGAGCATTAATTAGGTATTGGGCTGGACTAATTAGTTTAAAGGACTTAATAACTTAACTAACCTAAGTAGTGTAGTGGGCCTAATCATTGGGCTTAACTAAATAGGCTTAAGTGAAAAAAACATGTGAATCTAATTAAAGAGAGTAGGGTATTTTAGAAATTCACTTAAGGATGAGTTCTTCTAGAAGGATTCTATTTAAAATAGAAAGATAATTAAGAAAGAGTTAGTAACAAGATTTAGATTAGGATTAACAAGGAGTTGAGATTAAGCTTAATAAAGTCAGAAGCTTTCTTATTGGTTAAAAGAAGAGAGAAAAGACTCTATAAGAGAAGCTAGAAGGGGACGTGTAGAACCATAAGGAAGGAAGAGATCTGAAGAATTAGAGATAGAGAAAGGAGCAATTGTGGCTGAAGCTTGGGATCAAGTTCAGCTTGAAGAAGAAGAAGCAGTAGGAAGGAACACACAAACATCGTCAATGAGCATAATCAGTAAGTTGTGGTTCTGTAAAATTCTTATGAAATTTCAGAAGTCATTGATATGGTATGGTAATGTATAAAATGATTAAAATACTTTCTTGGTATGAATGGCATGTTTATTGAATGATTTTACAATACTAATCAATATGTTTTGATTTGATTGATGTCATGAGATGGATTTGTGTTTATGTTAATATTAGATTGTTATTGAACACTTGAAGCATAAAAATGTAATTTTAAGGATCAGGGCATGAAACCCTAGAAGAAAAATTGATTTCTAGGATGAATTGTACATTTGGGAGGTCCTGAGTACATACCGAGACATCTACCAAAGCAAGTGAAACTATTGGCACTATCGACCGAGCGTCGATACATACCGAAATCCTCGGTAGGTCACTCGGTACATACCGAGACATCTACCGAGAGTTATCAAACACTCTGGACCATTGACCGAACCTCGGTACATACCGAGACATCCAGCGAACCTTTCGGTAGGTCACTCGGCATATACCGAGACATGTACCGAAGACTAAAAGACGTCAATTTTTAGGGGGAAAACCCAATTAATGATCTGAACATGAATATAAGGTTTGCATCATTGCAAAATGGATAAATATGGATGATATAATTGAATGGAATGCCATATTTCAATTGTTGATTATGTTGCATATTGGAAGGGATTCTTGTCATGACTTCCTAAGGATTGTTCGGGTGAATGGGCGCCCGGACAGCTTCCGAAGGGTGTTATCATTGGAGATCCTACGGATTGTTGTGAAGGAGTATTGTGATCGTTTCCGGTGGATTATTCGAGTGAATGGGCACCCGGATAGCTTCCGAAGGATTCTTTCGTCGGAATTCCTATTGTTTGGGATACCTCTGTTTGAGATGGAATCTGTTGTTGAGGGTAATCGTCTTGTATGATAGACCTCTTTAGGATGAATCCCTAAATGTACGTGAGTAAACGTCCTCTTTGTTGGCCTCCCCAAATGTACGGAAATAGCTTCAGGAATTGAGCCTGGTAGGTTGCAAAATCACGTTGTACACGTGGGATGATTGAATATGGAGACATATTGACCGAAATGTTGTAGACTGGGGTGTTGGTGGAGATTGTGACCGGTTAATCACAGGATAGTGGAGTTCTTTCGTATGAATTTATTGACATGATGAAATGCTTATATGATATGGAATGATTGCGGATCATGTTTACTGTTATTTTTTTTATGCCATGATAATTGTGTGATGCTTGGACTGATGTGATTCCTTGAGGATGGTAACAAAATTTACTCTTACTGGGCATTCCAAGCTCATGCAACCTGTTATTGTTGCAGGTTAAGGAGATTGATAGTTGGATGATATTGCGTGGATTAAGAGCTGTTAAAGTTTACATTATTTTATGTTTTTGAATTCCTAGTTCATAACTGATGTAATAGGCTAGTTAATTAATATTTTATGGATTGTAGGTTCTTCTGAAGCCATTTGAATTGTTATTCCTCACTCTGATTGGTATAATAAAATTAAGATTAGACTTTCAATTTATGGACTGTTGTGGTGAGCCGCGTTCTATGCTTGGGAACCCGAGGTCGTACCTCGTGATCCATGCCACCCACCTCGGGATTCAAGCACCGGGATCTAGGGTGTGATAGGATCCCACCCCTGTCCACCCGCCACCATCACTACAAACAAAACCACTTCTCCAAACCCTGCCTATCAAACTTGGATCCAACAAGACAAACTAATCTCCAGTGCTCTTGTTGGGTCCCTCTCCTCCCCTATCATTCCTCTTCTCAACCGTACCACCACTTCCCGCGAAGCTTGGACCACTCTAGCTAACATAAATGCAAAACCCACCTGGGGCCACATCAACCAAATCAAAGAAAAGCTCAAACATTTGAAAAAGGATCCCAAAGCATCACTGAATGTATGCAATTCATAAAAGGTCATGTAGATGAACTTGCTTTTCTTAGCGAACCACTTGATGAGGAGGACCTTATTGAGAAGATTCTTGATGCTCTTGATGTTGAATACAAATCCATCGCCGAAGCGGTTAATACCCGCGAGACCCCCATATCCTTTGATGAGCTTCATGAAAAATTACTGAATAAGGAGTCCTCACTGCACTGATCACAACCTCCTCCGGCATCACTTCCGGCCAGTGCCAATTCGGCAACGCATCACCACAGAGCTTGGTGACCATCGTCCCTCATGGTCCTCCTTCGCCCATATTTTCCAACACCGGGCCACATTATGCTTCACCTTGTGATGATCGCCCGCCTCAGTGACCCTACCTCGGTTATTGCCAGGCTTGTAGACTCCAAGGTCACACCGCCCAGAGGTGTCCCACCTTCTGCTTGGTCCCTTCCCAACCCACTCTGACTCACTGAGCATCGTATTCTCATCCCTTGGCACCACACCCACAAGCACCTTGGCAGCCTCGCGCTCACTACACGGCCATTGCCACTGCTGACACTCCAACATGGCTTCTTGATAGTTGAGCCTCTCGCCATGTCACCGCTGACTTGAGCAATCTTTCTCTTCGTGCTCTCTATGACTACACCAACGACATCGTGATCGGCGACGGAGCAGGTCTTCCCATTACACATACTGGTTCCACTTCTCTTATCACTAACTCTCGGATCTTTTCCCTAAATATTGTCCTTTGTGTTCCTAGCATGAAAAAGAATCTAATTACATTTATCAATTTTTCACATCTAACCATGTTTCTATTGAATTCTTACCTACTGTCTTTCATGTGAAGGATCTACGCACCGGAGCAATCCTTTTGATGGGACGGACTAAAGATGGCGTGTATGAGTGGCCGGTCTCTCCAATCCGGTCTTCTCCATTAGTTGCATTTTTAAGTGTCAAGACCACTTCGTCCGAGTGGCACCAACAACTTGGTCACCCTTCTCCTCCAATCTTTAAGCATATTATCTCCCATTTTCAATTAGCATTATTGAGTCCAGTAACACCGCCTTCTAGTTGTAACCTCTGTCACTGCAATAAAAGTCACAAACTACCATTTTCTCATTCCTCCATTGTCTCTTCTCAACCTCTTGAAATCTTATTCTCGGATGTATGGACTGCTCTTTATTCTTTTGATAACTTTAAATACTATTTTTTTTTGTCAATCATTTTACCAAATACATATGGTACCATCCGCTCAAACAAAGTCTCATGTGTATGATGTTTTCTTTCGATTCCAAGCCCTCGTAGAAAAATATTTCGATCGACATATAATCACTCTTTATTCTGACAATGGTGGCGAATATAAAGCACTTTACAATTACCTAGCTACCAATGGTATTTCTCATCTTACCACCCCTCCACATACTTCGGAACACAACGGCTATTCTGAAAGGCATCATCGCCACATAGTCGAAATCGGTCTCTCACTTCTCTCTCATGCCTCCCTTTCTTTGACATATTGGAATCATGCCTTTGCCACTGCGGTCTACCTCATCAACCGTATGCCCACACACACTCTCAATCTTTCATCTCCATACGAGAAAATCTTTAGTTCCTCTCCAAACTACTTAAAACCTCGAGTCTTTGGTTGTCTATGCTACCCCTGGCTTCATCCCTACTCTTCTCATAAACTTGACCCTCGCTCCATTCCTTGTTTCTTCCTTGTTACTCACCCACACAGAGTGCCTACTTCTGCCTCGATCCACACACTTCCAAAATTCATGTCTCCCGCCATGTCAAGTTTATTGAGACCATTTTTCCCTTCTCTTCTCTTCAGCATCATCTCAGTCATCCCCAACCTGAAACCCTCCCTAGCTGGCTCCCACCTATGACCATCATTCCAGTTCACACCACTCCCATGTCGCCACTCAGCACGCCCTCTAAAGCACAACCCTCATCTGCTCCTCCCTGCACGATCAATACTACCCCACCAGCTATTTGCCCCTCGAGCAGTCAACCAGAACCCACCCGCAGCCTAAAACCAACCCCATACCCCGACAATTCAATTTCCCCACCTCCACCAACAACCACAACATGATAACTCGCGCCAAAAATGACATCCACAAACACATCAAGAAACTCACCCTCATCGCCAACCTACACCACAATTATGACCTAGAACCCACCACCACATCCCAAGCTCTTAAAGATCCCCAATGGCATCGTGCTATGTTTGAGGAGCATGCTGCTCTAGTTCACAACGGTACATGGGACCATATTCCCACGGCACCAACACAAAATCTTGTTGGGTGCAAGTGGATTTTTCATTCTAAGCGACTTTCTGATGGTTCCATTGACACATTCAGCCCAGTGTTCAAACCCACCACCGTCTACCTCGTTCTTAATATCGCAGTAAGTTGCAGCTGGTCCTTACGTCAACTGGACGTTAACAATGCCTTCTGTCAAGGCCACTTATCCGAAGACGTATTTATGGCACAACCACTGAGCTTTATAGATCACGACCATCCTGAACATGTGTGCAAGCTTCGTAAGGCCATCTATGGTCTTAAACAAGCTCCCCGTGCCTGGTATCATGAGCTACGTCAATTTCTTGTCACCTCCGGCTTCACCAATTCCCATGCGGACACATCATTGTTTGTCCTCAACACTGCCGGCACTATGATATACTTACTAGTCTATGTTGACGACATCAACATTACATGAAACAATGATGCAGTGGTGCAACGCTTTGTTACACTCCTCGCCCAATGATTCTCCCTCAAGGATCTTGGGCTCCTATCCATCTTTCTTGGTGTTGAAGTACTCCCACACCAACATGGGCTACTTCTGTCTTAACAAAGGTACATCAGAGATCTTCTTGCTTGAACACATATAACAGATGCCAAACCAGTCGCCACACTACTTGCTATAACCCCGACACTCGCTCTACACACCGGTTCGGGATTCTTGGATCCCACATAATACTGGACCATAGTTGGCAACCTTCAGTATCTTTCCCTTACACAGCAAGATATTGCATTTGCGGTAAATAAACTCTTTCAATTTATGCACCGTCCCACCATTGAACACTGGAATGCTTTCAAACGACTCCTGCGCTACCTCCGTAGAACGTCTGATCATGGAATGGTCCTTCATCACAACTCCTCATTATCTCTTCACGCGTTCTTTAACGCTGACTGGGCAGGGAACAACGATGGCTTTACTTCCACCAGTGCTTACATTGTCTATCTTAGACGAAATCCTATTTCTTGGAGCTCCAAGAAACAACGCACAGTTGCTCGTTCTTCCACCAAGGCGGAGTACAGATCTGTCGCTGCCACTGTTGTTGAATTAAGTTGGGTTTGCTCTCTTCTTACTGAGCTTGGTATTCATGTTCCTCACTCTCCTGTGATCTATTGCGATAATGTTGGTGCAACTCATCTTTGCTCCAATCCGGTATTTCACTCTCCCATGAAACATGTTGCAATCGATTTTCACTTTATTCGGGACCAGGTTCAACGTGGTGCTCTACGTGTCGCACATGTCTCCTCTGAGGATCAGTTAGTGGATTCCCTCACCAAATCTCTTCCACGCACTCAGTTTCTCACTCTTAAGACCAAGATTGGACTCTCCTCACAGAGCTCCATCTTGCGGGGGCATATAGGAGGAAATAAATAACAGTAATTATTTGATTTGTATAATTTTAGTTAGTTTATATTCTATAATCAATCTAATTGTATCAAGCCCTTGATTGAAGGCAATTAGTTAGATCTAGAAGAGTCTAGATTGATTGAAGGCAATTAGTTAGATCTAGAAGAATCTAGATTGATTGTAGGCAATTAGTTAGATCTAGAAGATTCTAGATTGATTGTAGGAAATTAGTTAGATATAGAAGATTCTAGATTGATTCTATCCTTGTATATATATACACCATATCATCAATGGAAATGCAAGCAATTCATTACCAATTTTAACAGTGTGGAGGTATGGTAGTGAATGGTGCTGCTATGGGTTTGTATATTTGGTGGTGTGTTGCAAGGTTTGTTAATGGAGGGGAATAAGAGAATGGATGAAAAATGGATTGATGGAGGGGGTTTACGAGGGTTTGGATGGGGATGTTCTTCTACTGCTGCTGCCGCAGCAGCAGAAACAATGAAGAAGGAGGATCTGCGCGTGTAGGGAACTGGAGATTGGGGTTGGGGAGTTTGCAAAAAAATTAAGAAGATGAAGTGGAAGAAGAACGAAAGATGTAGAATAAGAAGGGGAAGACCTTACCAGATGAGTGGAGGTGTCGGATTTGAGTTCGGGTGTATCGTCGGAGAAATGGACTGCCGGAGTTACCATCGGAGATTGTGTCGTTGTCGGACGGCTGCACCGAAGATAGGTTGAGCTCTAAGGATAAGGGTTTGAGTTTCTGTTAGAGGAGAATTTTAAGAGCAAGAAGATCAGAGAAAAATGAGAGAATTTAGAGGGAGAAAGATCGGAACATGGCTAGAACCCGCTGGTCCATCCTTGTTGATCATGAAAATCATCTGCAATGCGGATTGGCATCCAAGTTTTTGAAGGGATTAGGGTTTTTAAGTTTTTGGGTTTTCTCTATAAAAGAAAAAGAGAGAAAAAAAATTAAAATGAATGAGGGAGAGCATTTCGTCTGGTCTGTGTCTGGACTATCGTCTAGACGGTGCACCGGATTTTCGCCATGCGTTTGGGCGATAGTCTCGTGCACCTCACGCCATAGTTAACACGTGAGGTGGAAACACTTCCGTTTCCATTAAATTGCTTTTTTTGAAAAAAAAAGTAAAAAACAAATCCCACGTGCAGTGCACTCTCTCTCTCTCTCTCTCTCTCTCTCTCTCTCTATTCTCTCTTCTCTGCAAAACTTCCCAATCAAAAATCCTATTCGTGATTCTTCTTCTTCCTCATCCGAATCAATCAAATCGTCATTCAAATCCATATTTTTCTCTCGTCAGATTTAAACCACAATCTGAACCCATCGAAACGCTAGCCGTCTTCTGTAAAAGCCGAATCAAGGGTTCCTCTTGACCATTTTTCTCTTCGAATTTGTTAGTCAAAAGCTAACCACCATAACCCATTTGTAGCTTTGAGGCTGGTCTCAACGAAATCTTCACTTTGATTTCCATTATCGTTCAGTTACTACAACCTTTAAACCATCATTCAGTTGCTATAGCCTTCGAACCAAGCTCAAGTCATAACAGAGGCTCCAAGCAACGACCTGAAGAGATCCGAGAACTTCTACAACCAGGTAATATTTATTTATTTGATTTGATTTTGTTGGGAAAAGAGAAAATATGACCCATTGTGTCTGCGAAACCCAAACCGATAAAAATACCAGTTGAGGTTTGATTGAATCTTCAAGATTCAACACCTTCGGGATTGAATTTGAAAGAAACTTTTCATGGTATTTTTTTATTTTACTTCTAATTTGTCGTAGTTTTGGAGACCATTTTGTCTAGTTGAAATGTTGGAGGATTTGATGCACCGTGCTTGTTTCCCGTGTTGAAATGCTTGTACGCTGCACTGAAAGGCTTGTACCCCTGCTATAAAGCATAAGAGTGTGAGCATTTCAACGCAAGGTACAAACATTACAACATGCGGTGCAGTAAATCGTCTTGCTTCATGGACTAGACAAAAGGCTCTCTTAATTTTGATTGTTTAAAAATCCTTACTTCCTTATCAAAATTATTATTGATAATTACCGGACTTTTCTACCTTAAAACTAGACATTTAAACTGAATTGTGAGGGTTAAACTCATGTTAATAGTATGATTTCAATTAAATGTGATTTTTAATTAGGACTTGTTTGGAATAAATTTTATGACCTCTACTCTTTAAGATGAATAGAATATATATGCCATAATTTCAAGGGAACGGGGTGCCATACTTTCGGTTAAATGTTATGTTTTTTTCAATATAACAGATGGGGCGAAAAACTTTTGGGAAGAATAAAGGAGCTCAGTTGATTCCGAATGAGCCATCTTCTTCTTCATGTGGACAAGTCCCATAACATCGCCCACCGAATTCGTAGATCATCTTCTTGTAAGAATGAATAGTTGTTGCATAGGACTCCATAGCTCCTTGGAGATTTAAGAGAATCTATATTTTGATGTTATGAGAATATTTTTGTTTATGGATGTTACAGGACAAAGTATATTCAAGAATGGAAAAAGGAAACAGACTGGATATTTCATCCTGAGCATTGTATGGATCTTAATTAAATTTGAGTATTGAATTTATTCATTGCAATTTAAGAATTAAATTTATTCAACTACTCACAATTGTTGTTGTAGGTTACCCAAGAAACCAAGAAGTAATGGGACAATTTGTCTGAGGAAAAGAAAGTAGAATATGAGGAAATGGCAAGGCTAGAAAAACAAAAATATCACTCAAATACACCTCCACGTAGTTCCAAGGCAAGAGGAATGGTAAGTTAAGCTATAATATTTATCAGTTTATTATCCTTTTGTGAAAGTTATTAATATTATTCTTTAAGGTATTACTAATTTTAACAAAGTGTTATTCATTACAGCCAGCTTTTGTAACACGATGTTCTTTAAACAAATTTGTGGCTGGTGTGAAAGAGCTAAACGAAGACAAAAGCGTGTTGTTGATAGTTTGGATTTTGGTCACCTCTTACAATTGAAATGTACTACCTTACGGAGGGAGGTATGCTTATGGTTGGTGAAAAGGTTTGTCCACCCTGCTAGATCTTCCCTAGAAATTAGAGGTAACACAATACCAATAACCCCAGATCATATTGAATTTATCTTTGGGTTGCCATCTATAGGAAGAGAGGTAGTAACAACTGGGTCTAGTGAAGCTTTAGATGAAGTTATTAGCAGTTTTGAAGTGGAAAAGTCTGGGATTTTGGTTAATAGCCTTGTAAATAGCTTCGAAACAGTAGGACATGGGGATGAATTTATTAGGTCCTTTGTCCTATTTTGACTTAGTATTCTCTTATGCCCTGCATTGAATTTACATGTTAGTACAAAGTATTTATATTCAGTATTGGATGTGAGTGCAATTAAGGAATACAATTGGTCAAAGTTCACCCTTGATAGGCTTTATGAAGAGATTGCCCTTTTTAAGCAAGGAAAAAGAAAAGAAGTTGGATGGTGCTTTCTATTTCTTAAGGTAATGAAGTTGGTTAGCATTCATTTCTCATTCTAATATCCATTATAAAAATCAAAAAGGAATATTAATTAATAAATATTACTCATTTGCAGTTATTTTACTATGATCAATTTAGTATTAAGCCACGATTGGTCAATAGTCTTATCTCACGCCTATTAGCACGGGGTGATGAAGAGATCAAAGAAAGAGAGAAACCATAAAATAGAGTTGGCGGATATGGTCAAGGAAAGGTAGAATGCAGTTTTTTTGTAGACTACAATATAATCATGTATTGTTTTTCTTATGAAATTTGTTTGTTTATTGTAGTTTTTATTCGATATGAAGGCAGGTGCTAATATATTAAAACGAGGGATGCCGAATCCTACCGCAGCTAAAGATGACCATGAGGAGGCAAGGACCACTGAAATATATTTTGAGGATTTGAGGAGAATTTATCCTGTAAGTAATTATAAATTATTGTTGGTTTTTTATGCATTTGTAACATTCCTTCAAATCAGTAACAAAATTGCTACTTGATGTGCAGTTTGCATGAGCATCTCTCCAATCTTATTGCAAACATAAAGTTGGTAGTGCCAACATCAAATGACATTGAGCATCACACACATGCACTTATCGAACATGTGTTGAGAGTTTATAGCGCTCGATCAGCGACTACCGTTGGGTAGGATCCCTCAAATGTTGGGCCTAGTTATATAGATCGAGTGATCCCTTACCTACTGAGGTCGTTTGTTCGAGGACCCGTCAATCTGTTTCACACAATCCCTTGTCTACTTATGACGGCCATAATGTTCATTATCCATCAGCCTCAGATAAAGAGTTCTCTCCTAGTCGTTCATCTCATGTTCCACATTTTTCCTCCCCATCTAGCAATATTGGAGATTCCATGCCTCACCAGGATGAACCAGTTGTAGTTATTCTTGTTGTGGAGAAACCTCAATAACCAAAGAGAATTCGTCAAAGGAGTCAGCATGTGAGGACTCCTTTTACGGTTGCTTATAAGTTTCCTCCATTACAAGAAGATGAGAAAGCAGTGTTCAATTCTTTCAACAATCATGATCGGGGTGATGAGTAAGTCTTTGAACTGTAATTATGTATTAGAATTAGAATTTTTATGTTTACATTGATATTTATTCGATATAATTATGTACATTTGCAGTGAAATACTATGGAGTATTGAAGGAGACTATCTTACCCGTGGGAATCTTGCTTGCTTGAGAGATGATAGGATAATAAGTAGTTTTGTATGTGTTAACCATGTTTTCTATCGCTTCATTTTTTTTTCAACTTCTTATTTACTTGTTTCATACTCATGTAGGTAGTGAATGCTATTTGTAAGATATTGATCGAGAATCAAAGAAGTGAGGAAAAAGTGACAAAGAACTACTTTAGCTCAGGATTTGTGGTACATCCCTAAAATATCATTATATATGATTTACTATTTGTAGCATTTGTCAGTTGGTTTTAGATAATACAAATATATTCGATAGGGTGATATCTTGAAGTTGAGGGAGGATAGTGGAATTGATCATTTGCATCCTTATTTTGATGCTCGGAGGTTAGGCTACAAGTTGAATGAATGTCATCTGGTAAATCTTAACTTTACATAATTGAAAATTTTAATTGTTTATGATTTGCACTTAAGGTATAAGTTGAATGAATGTCATTCTTTCTTTTCCATGCAGGTCTTCATCCCCATTTATTATAGAAAGCATTGGTTTACTTATGTTATCGATATAAGAGATAGTCGGGTAGAGGTATTAAACTCAATGACTATTAGAACCAATTCACAGAGCTGGCCAAATTCAAGGAGAATGGTTTGTATAAGTTTAGAATAAGCAAGTTCTTTTTGTTAGCCCAAATACTATGTTATAATACCTTTTGTTACTTGATTATTTAGGTGAAAAAGATTGGAAAAATGCTTGAGGAACTAAATGGTGAGAGTGTCACCATTTCTGAATGGCCAGAGCATATCGTTGATGTTCTACATCAGGATGTGGAGGGGTAAGCATTTCAGAAATGAAGTTCTTCTATATGATATGATTTATTAATTGTCATTATCTTTGAACTTTTGCTATTGCAGAGTGGACTGTGGAGTATTCATAATCAAGTTCATGGAATATTGGGATGGACAGTCTCTAGTCAAGAAATTCACCCAGGAAAGGATATTTTTTTTAGTTCATTGCTTTATCTTTATTTGTTGATCACGTTGGTAAGTTGCTATATATATATAATATGCATGTGTTAACTTTTAATGTTTGGTATAGCAGGCTAATATTCCTTACTTGCTGGAAAGGATAACTGCCGATATTATTCTTAGCACAATAAACAAGGAACACGAAAGAATAGTTCGGTTTGTATCCTCTCCTCCTACTCTTGATTGTTCTCCAGCTATGAAAATATTAGAAGAGCATATCATTGATCATGTAAGATCCAATCAAGAACAACCACGGCCAGTGCAACGAACAATCTAAATTAAAGAACGTATACACTCCATGTTTCCTAAAACCCGCACCCCAAATCATCCTCCTTATGCAGAGGTAATCATTGTATATGTTTTAATTGGTTGGTTAAATTAAGTCATTTAGTTTGTGAGAGGTTGCTGATTTTTTTTTTGCACCGAATGCAGATGATAATTAGGGCAATTAATGCATTGAATGATGAAAAATGATCAAACGAAGAATGTATATTTGGATACATTATATCGCAAAACCTTGACCTGCCCTTTGCGCATTCACGATTACTTAATGTTCATCTTAGAAGACTAAAATAGTTTGGAGAAATCATTGTTGCATATAACTCTTGCTATTTGCTTCCAACCCCTAACCCCAATCAGTCTAAGCGGGGAAGTGGTAGAGGTAGAGTTAGCAAGTAGTGTTGGTAAGTTTAGTTTTCATGTTATATAAATGATCTTACCAAGTTTTCTTACTGCCGACATTGCTTCTTAGTGGTTTGATGGATTCTATTTTAGTCTAATATTTGTATTTATGTTTTAATAATTTTCCGTTGAAGCGTGCCATTATTATTTACTCTAGGGGATTGCAATCCCTCTAGAAATGTTTTAATGATAATAACTGAGATTTTGGGTTACTGCTTGTTTTTCACATAGTTGATGACTTGGTTTTTTCAAGGACTTGTGAATGTCTTGTAGTGATCTGAATCTAGAAAGTTATGCAATAATTTATTTGTGACTATTTAACTTCATTAAATAATTATGGATGGAACCTAGATTCTTATTTGATTGATTTAGGCTTATGATTAATGAACTGGTTTGTGATAATAATATATCTTTATAGTTATATTATAGAATCAGGTTACTATGCAATTAAGAAAAGTGTGGGCAGCAGGATGTAATTAAGTATTAATTAAGTTGGGGTTTTGGGCTATGATGGGTGGGCCTATTAATACTTAGTCGTTTGGCCCAATAAATAGATCCAAGGTTAATTTAGTAATTGCATTAGACTCAAATTAAGAAGATAAGGAAGAAGAGTTTCCAAGTGAATATGTGAAAGGATATTCTATAAGGCATATGTGTGTAAATTGATGAGGGAATTAAGGAATAAGGGAGGAAGGTAGTAATAACCTAAATCCAACATTTTATATTTCAAAATAATAACAATGATCAAAAAGGTTTTATAAAAATTATTTGGTATTTTCCCGAAATTAATTGTGTTGATTTATAAACTAATTGGGGCATTGGGTTGATTTTTAAACGCAAAATAGTTGTGTTGGGGTTCAAGGTGTAATTGGAATACATTAAGGGAATTACCTGTAATTTCTAAAAATTTAGATTCAAATTTAAACGTGTGTGTGTGTGTGCGTGGGTATCGTGGGTTGGAAGGGTGAGAGAAGGAAGGGAAGTTTCCTTATTTCTCTCCCTCACCTTCCTTCTCATTGGAGGTCAGAATAGGAGAGTTCTGGGTGAGAGAAAACAAGAAGAAATAGGTTAGAGAACGAACCCTAGCTGTCATAGTGCAGTGGAGAAGAAGAAGAGGAAAAGAGGAAGAAGAGAAGAAGAAGAAAAGAAAGAAGAAATCGGAAATTTGAATAGTAAGAAGGTAAGTAACATTTTCTGTATAATCTTCCTTGAATGTTGTGGTTGTTTTATTATTCGTGTGTATAGGTGCACGAATAGCTTCTAAAGGGGTGTTATCACTGGAATTCTACGGTGTACATGATAACAGTTGGATAAGGTACGTGATACATGCATGCTAGGTTGATGTAATTGTTAAGTAGGCCTTGGAGATGAATATAAGGTTCCTAATGATAGGTTACCTTTGAGGTTGAACTATATCTTGGGTTGAAAGCCCCATCAAATTACTTATGAGGTTGAACTATACCTTGGGTATAATCCCCATTAAATTAGCTATGAGGTTAAACTATACCTTGGGATAATCCCCATTAAATCTGCTATGAGATTGAACTATACCTTGGGTATAATCCCCATTAAATTTTCTATGGGATTGAACTATACCTTGGGTATAATCCCCATTAAATTAGTTAAGGGGTATCCGGCTACTCCTGATGACCTAATTCCTAAATCTAAAGATGATAGTGAATTAGGGTGAAGGCTACTTAACATGAAGCATTAGCTTAGTCATATCATTGCATTGATCATTTGTATTTTACTAATTTGAGCAAACCATTTAATACATTGAATGATGCATTCTCATATCACTTACATCTCAATCATATGTTTTATTTATGTTGCATTTCTCTCATTAACTTTATTATATTAATTGTTGTATTTTGGATTATATTAACATTATTCCATGAGGATTGGTGACAGTTAAGTTACTTACTAGGCAGTCCAAGCTCGCGTAACTTTTAATGTTGCAGGTTGATAGATGACGAGAAAGGAAATGGAGTTGATGTTGTTTTTAATCTTATTTTTGTTTTCAGAACTATTATGTTGATTGTTTCATGGATTATCTGGGATTTAATTGAATTATGAATGTTCAGATTTAGTTTTACTTTATGTCGATATTATTGACTCTTCTGAGGTCATAAAGTGTAAGATTGGAACTTCCGTACTCTACTTTATGTAATAAGGTTTTTATGTTATTAATTCATTGTATTTATTCAAGAGTTATGTTGGTATCCGCATTCCTTGGTTGGAACCCAAAGATCTCACCTTGAGATTCGTGTCCCCCGCTGATGAGTATCTAATACTCATACTTTTAGACCTATAACTTATGTTAATTAGCCTTGGATAGATTATAATTAGAATGG
>JAUPMG010286102.1:0-32207 GCA_031762675.1 Pachysandra terminalis | reverse complement strand
GTGCCGTGCCGCGGGCTTGAAACCCAGGCCCAACACGGCACGACCACGGGCTCGTGCCGTGCCGGGCCTCGGGGGCACGCGGGCTGAAGCCCGTTTGTACATGCCTATCTAGCACCATCCGTTTCTTCCTCCCGAAGAAAAAAATACTTTTCGGATACTTCTTCTAGCCATCTCATTGTCCTTTCTTCAAGGTGAGAAACCATCGATGTCACACCTCAAATCTCATATCATTTTCTTCAAGATGAGAAATCATTGATGTCACATCTCAAATCTCATATCACGAATCTCAATGTGTGATACAATTTTAAAGCAAATCTAAAGGTGCAATCTCCTATAGTCACCGTGAGGCTGTGTTTGGAATCTTAGATTTCAAAAAAAAAAAAAAGAAAAGAAAATGTTAAAGATAGCACTTTCTTTTGTTTGGTTGGCCCTTTTTGAAAGAAAAGAAATGGATTTGAAAAGAAAATTTTCTCTCAAATTTTTTCTTTGTGATTAAAAACTTTTCTCTCCAAAATGGTAAAGATTTTGAGAGAAAAGAAATGAAAAGAAAAGAAGTTGGAGAGAGAGTCTCTCTACCACCACTACCATTACCCCCCCGACCCCCCCCCCCCCCCCCCCCCCCCCCCCCCCCCCCCCCCCCCCCCCCCACCCCCATGACCACCACCACCACCACCACCACCACCACAACCCTTTACTACTACCACCATCACCACCACCACCACCACCACTACCACCACCCCACCACATGCATCGATTGCATGTTGTAATTCATGCAATTATTTTATATGGCTAAAAGAAAAAACTGTCTAATTTTCATTTTAATTTTTTTTTTACACAACCAAACAAGAGAAATCATTTTCTTTATAATGTTATGTCAAATTTTCTCTATCTAACCAAACAATTGAACGTAATGTACATTCTTTTCTTTCCTTTTAGTTTTCTTTTGTATTTTCTTTTCTTTTCTTCTGAAATCCTGGGTTCCAAACACAGCCTGAGTGTAGGTAATTGGAACAACAACTAATATGCATAATCAAAATAATAATAAAATAAACCTTAGTATTGTCCAAACCAGCATAAGTCTTTAAAATAAAATAATAATCAATTCCTTTACATAAAAGGAAAAATAAATCCAAAACTGAGAATAAAAATCCTTAATCCTTAATAAAATAAATAAAGTAATTAAAAAAATCAAGCTTGAGTCCAAGCATCCCCTCGAACTCATGCCACCTTCAGAATAGCCCTAATGCTACTTTCCAAAAATATTCTGCATAAAATACGTGAGCTTGCAAAAACCAACAAGTACAAATCCTTTATGAACATGTACACAAGATCACCCAAACACGCAACACATAACAAAGTTATCATCTTGCAATCAGTCCACAAGCATCATAATAAATGTACAAACATCACATATTCCAAGAATAATATAGATGACATAAATGAGAGATGTATGAACAATGGATCTGAATATGATATGCATGCAATGAGGATTCCCCCTTAGGCCATGTCAAATCTAATGGGATTACGGATATCCGACATTATCCAATCCTTTGATTCCTACATTATAAAGCAAGGAATCATGCGTCTTGCATTCATTTTACTATGGCCAACTGGATGAGACTATCTCAGACGCTCCATGTGTACATCATGGCTCTAGGGACTTTCAACCCAAGGGTCTCAATTGCCCAATCTCTTCAGGGACTTATACCCAAGGATCCAAGGTCAAGAGTATCTACATACCCTCTATGAACCCACCATGACTTCCAGTGTCGACCACACATACACAGTGCATGATCAGTATTTTAATCCAAGGACATCACCCCTAAGGCTGGGCCATCTCAAGACTAGTACTATCATAGTGTGCATACCTTATACAACATTATTAACCCAAGAACATCACTCCCATGACTTGGACATCACAAGATCAGTGTCATTATCTAAAACAGAGATAAACCTACATATCTCACAATATAAAATAATTTTCTTCATATTCAAGTAAACCATCCATGTTAAGCACTAATAGGAGTCAAACAGGTCCACACAACCAACCCAGGTCATGTACCAGCCATTATAGGCGCTCAGATAAATTAAATTAGTTGAACCGTAAAATATCTGAAAAATAAACAGGCGTCGATGGGTCGTCGGTGGGCTGGTTGGTCCAGCAACCAAGGTCAAGTTGGGAAAAATATGGGCATTCCAATTGTAGACACTCCGAGAGGTCAAGTGTTTAGTAAACCCATTATAAAAATACAATTTTTATGTGGTCGGTGGGTCCACCTCTCCACCTGGTCAGGTGCTAAATCCGAATACAGTGGTTTGGTTGGTTGGCCAGTCAATGGCTGGGTCGGTCCACTGACGTCCATCGGTAGACATTGGTTGGTCCACTGACTAGGTAGTCGTTGATACGTAGGTTTTTCAGATCACATTGAATTTCTCAATGCTTTCTTATCTCTTCTTAGGTCCAACCTATATGCAATGCATGGTAACATGTAAATACACAAAACCCATGCATGAAATATCATTAAAGCATGATCTAAACATAGGATCACATCCACTTCATGAAACTTTCATATAAACACATATATTCATAAGAACACATATACTAGCATGATCATCACCATAAATCACCAAGTATATACATTAGATCATCATAGAAACATGCTCTCATTATCAAACATACATGAAATAACACACCAAGCATGATTGGCGAGTTTTGCATGAATAATAAACAAGGAAAGTGTGCTTACATATGAGTTTTCTAAGATTTTTTCTGTTTACAACACTTGATCTTAGCTTTTTCTCTTCTTCTTCTTTTAGGGTTTTTGGGGAACCACAAGTGTCCTACTTGAGATCCCCACAAATTTTAGCAAGTTATGATGATTAAAAATTCTATTTGTCATTATATATTAAACGTTTATGCTTTAAGGTCTTATTAGGGTTCCTTAGTTAACTAGGAGTTGGTTGTAATTTTCTTCTTACTATTTCACATGAATTTCACTTGATTTTTTGGATCTGAAATTATTAATTAAATCGTTTTTTAGTTCCTTAATACAACCCATGAGTGTCTTGGGCCTTAAGATACCATACTTAAGCCCAATAACAACCAATTATCCTTTTAGCCTACTAAGCCTTCTAAACTCATTCCATTGAGCCTTAACGATTCTGTGTATTGTCTAGGCAGACTTTCTAAATGAATTATCCAATTTAAATTAATTAGTTCATCAAATTCAATAATCATTTATGTAAATTTTGGTTCAGGATGTTACAATCTCCCCCCTTAAAAGAATTTCGCCCTCGAAATTCGGTTAACCTTAACCCTTAAGTTTTATTCAATCAATTCTTCAAACAACAGAATAGTTATCACAAGACAACAACACAATCACATTCAAGGCATCCAACACACAAGGGTAAAAAAAATGTACCTGATGTAGTACCAAAAGTACCTGCATCTTGGAAGGATGTGTATAAACTCTGCCATATGTAAGTAATGGTTGATCTGCAGACTTCTGCTACTGGACTCTCTTAGGAGGAGGACGGTCTCTTTTGATATGCCCCTCCTCTCCATGGGAGGTATCATTCCTACAACTAGAGTCTTTTGCTTCTTACTAGGGTCTGACTCCCTGTCCTCCTGCCTACTAGATGCACTCCTCTTGATCCTTTTCTCCCTCTCTTGGAAATACCTCTCACTTCCAAACACCTATGCATAGGTCCTAAACCCTTGGGTACCACCTTAGATCTAATGGTAGCCCTCAACCCCTCTTCAAATTTCGCAGACTTATCCTCCTCATCTACTATGACATGGGGTGCAAACGTAGACAAGGTAGTAAACTAAGACTCATACTTAGCCACAGTCATAGAACCTTGCTCTAATTTTAGAAACTCAGCAACCTTTTGTCTTTTGTAGTTATTAGGGAAATATACATCAAAGAACTGCTGCTTAAACCCATCCTAAGCCATCTCACCAACCTCTATACCATCTCTATAAGAGCTTGGAAAATAGGCCTAGAAAAGAAATTTTAGGATAAGGGTAAATTGGTAATTTGACAAGGCTATAATTATGACTAACTTAAAATTTGTAAATATAAATTCATATTTAAAGATATATAGGCTTAATATAATAATCTAGTAATTAGTAATAGATATGTGCCTAAATAAACAAATTAGGTTTAAATTAAGTAATATGGGTTTAAATAAATAGTTATGGGTTTAATTAATTTAATTAATTAAAATTAATGGATTCAAGTAGTTTCCATAGGGCCCACAAGATTTAAAACATAATAAAATAATAGTCAACTTTGTGGATAATTAATAAGGAGATTTGAAATAGAAGTCATAGTTAGAATAGAAGTCTAGATAACTGCTATTTCAGTTACTAGTTCTAATACAACTCAAACACCTAAATTATTATACAAACAAGTTAGATAATTGAATTATAGGATTAGAGTCAAGAGAATTTCATGGGAAACCCTAAGAAGGATTAGAAGAAGATAAAAAACCCAGAAAGAAGAAGAATCAACATCAAGAAGAAATCTACAGCAGTACACCAATGAGTTCTCCTTCATTGTCTTGTATATTTACTTCTAGCCTAGTGTTATGGAATGGAGGAATTCTTGAATGAGTTATGTTAATCCATTCCCTAAGTATGTATAAATCCAATTAAAATTATGGAAACAACCTGATCAATGTAGCACAAGTTTAAAACCAGAAATATTGGGACATAAGTCGCAAGAAAGATAATTGAATCAATATAAAATATATTATGAGGGTAAAATACTAATTTGAAGATTAATTGCATGTAAATAGACCTCTGGGAGAAATCCCAAACCAATATTACAAAAAACACCCTAGCGGTATACCGCTAACCCTACCGGTACACACATGACACATGCCTACTCTCGGGCCAAGATACCAACAGTTAGCGCTATAACTCTGATCCTACAGACACAATATGCACACACACACACACACACACATATATATATATATATATATATATATATATATTTGTGAAAATAACTTAATTAGACCTAACTTGACCTACCTATAGAATTTGGTGAACTTTTGCACACTTCAAGAAATTTCGGTATACCTCTACCCTGCCGATAACCTATTTCCCAGTTTGAAGGGTTGGACACCTGTACAATATGAAAATGAATAGATATATTGTGTTGCCAGGTATTGGAAATGTGTTTCCATGAATTTGACCCCTATACCTAAATTTTGACTTGTTAAGACTTTGGATTTCAGCATGAAATTATAAGACCAAAGGGGGATTAGCCTTGCAATTTGACCAAAAAAAAAAGGGATTAGCCTTGCAATACTTTTAATGGGGTAATTTGCATAATATATGAATGCCCAGATGATTTGTATGATGTACGAGCATGTTGATATTCTTTTATGATTATATATGTGTTTAATGGGAAATTAAGGGTCATATGTGATTGATTTAGTATTAAGAATTGACTAATCTGTGAATCCCTCATCTCTTAATAAAATTAGACTTATTATATATATTTATATTATTTATAACTCCTCCATCATATCTACATGTGTGTTCTAACTCTATGTATATTACTATGTGCATTTTATTAGCCTAGGATCATGGGAATGTGTCTCACGTGTATGCTAATCTGAATATGTGTGTGTGTGTTCATATTATCCAATTGTAATGTGCATGAGCATTAATAAATTGAGTGAATCAATGAGTTGCATTATGACTACACTGCTGAGATTGCTTCCTTATATCCTAAATTGGAGTACTTTGTACTTGGCCAATGCTAGATACCATTATGACTCATGATATGGCTGTGATTATTGCTTGTCCATTGTGGGACTAGGTGTTTTATTCACCCAAGGTGAGGGAGGTATCCCAAGAGACTTGTGGTAAGATGATAGGTGGAGAGTGCACTTCCCAATATCTGAATCATATGAGTCAACTTATGTTAGTAGATTAGATAATGTATGGTTCATTGAGGAGATTTCAAATTAGTGATGCCTTGGATATGTTCCCGTGATTGAAAATAAGAGTGGGGATTGTGCCCATTAGGTGATAGCCCCTACAAACTATGATGCGCACATAGAATAATCCACTATCATGGCCTTGTATGGGGGGGATGAATTCATAATAGTGGGACTTCTTGGGTAGTTGGATTGAATCTATTGTGGGACATACACTATTCGAATGAACAACATGCATTGCATTTCATATTCTTGTGCATGTTATTGTGATTATCATGTGTGTGATACACTTGATTAGCATGTTGTCATGTAGAGTTAAGCATTGTAGACTGTCAAAATATGACCATGGATATCCTTAGGATACAAACCAAGGTGAGAATTGGTGAGAGAATGAGTCCTTGATTGATTGAGTTTTGTTCATATGTACTACTATTCTTATTTTTTCGATTATGTAATTATCATTATTATTATATATATTTTCTCAAAACATTAGGATATGAGTAAATATCTTGCTTTGAAGGTCTACTCATCTGAACTTTCAGCTTCTGTATGTTTTGTTAATATATTTTTAGGTAAAAGATGATTGTTATCGAAGAGAGAGCGCTATGGGAATAAAGGGAATAAAAGAGAGAAGTTAGATTATAGACTTATGTGTTAGATTTAGTTTTATTTCATTTTATTTAGAAAGGACAAAATGTACTTTTATTTAAATATTTATTAGAATTAATGAACTAACTTCTGCTTATGTTTCTATATTTTTTATCCACTCCCATAGGGATATGGGGTGAGAGTTACAACTTAAATTTGGGAACTCCATTGAGATTTCCAGGTTTGGGTTGTGACAAAAGTGGTATCAGAGCCTAAGTTGTAATAAAATTTAAATAAAAGATTAGGGAATTTTATAGGACTTAGGACTAGGAATAAATAATAAAATTAATTAAGATAGGAATTATAAGAGGGTAAAGGCGAATTAGATATGTAGGATGTGAGATTGTGAGGTACGATGATTGCTTTTGTGAGCATCTTTATTAGATGATTTCCGGATAGACAATTGGGAATAGGGGATCCTCTATTTCTGAAAGTTTGAAGGTTGCACTATAAGTAAGAAGTTTATGATGAGTATACTGGATTAGCATGTCTTAAAAAAAATATGATAATCAAAGGCTTATAATTTGTTGATTGCTATAATTATGAAAAATATTTATAACCCTAGTACTAACTATTTTTCTAGAAATTTATGTCTAGTGGCAAATACATTGAATTAGATTCCTTGAATAATAGATAGGAATTAGCTATAACTTATAAATAATAAGACTAAATACTAAATGCATGTGTATATAAATTATTATAATTATGATATTATATAAATTATATATAATTACACCAAAATATAATTTGGATCAAAATCCAGAGAATATATTTTAAGTTCTGACCCAGACAGAGACCCAAAAGCCAGGTGGGACTAACATTCCACCTAATCAACTATAAACTTAATATTGGAGTGGAATGTTTTGAAACAATTGTTTAATATTTTGTAACAAAATAAAAAATTATTAAAAATAAAAATTTCTTAATTTTGTCGGTTGGCAAACTTGCCGCATACATAGTGGTATACTGTAAGTTAGCCGATAGGCTGCCGAAGGGTTACCGTAACCCTATATAAACCTCATTTTAAAACCCTAACTAAGTTTTCTTAACCCAAACTCCCAAGGATAGTTCTCCAAACCTTCTCCAAGCAGTCCTAGGGCTTAATCACCTCCATTCAAGTAGATTTACACTCTGGTAAGTTTCTTCTTTTCATTTCCTTGATTTTCTAGTTAACCTAGAAATCCTTTTCCTTTGATTAGAGTTTTCTTGTGCTAAAACCTTAGGAACATCATGCACAAAGGAAAGAAAAACCCTAAGGACCTTCCAAGAGGACTCAATCCTCTAAGGCCTATACTTCTAGAAAACCATCGCCACCATCACCCGACCCATATGAGGAAGAAGACATCTCATCTCCTTCCAACCCCGAGCAAGAGCTTGATGCACATACCGATGACCCAGATGACCTAAGTGTGTACCTCAATAGATCCATATATTTGGAAAGAAAAACCATAATAACACATGTAGCATCCTACTGAGTCTTTGAAACCCTACAAGCCATAGGGTGGGAACCTATTTTGACTTGGGGAGGAACCACTTATCCTTCTACAACCCATAAGATGTATGATGGTGTGACCGACACTAACCTTGAGTCCATGACCATCACCTTTACCATGTTTGGATAAGTTGAGACCCTAAATCTCTAACTCATTTCTAGACTGATGAAAGTACCCATGAATAACTCCTTTAGCACTGTCCCAAAATTTTCTCCTTCTAAGAGATCCGCAGTGACTCAAATTCTTTATGGGAAGGATGCCAGATGAAAAAGGAATAATTCTCTTGCTTCTACTAATCTCCTACCTTTGTTTAGGATTTTACATGCAATTTGTTTGAGGAATGTCTATCCCCGATCCGGGATTAAAACCGAACTTACATCAAATATGGTATGGATACTCCATTCTATGGCAATACGCCAAAATCTGTGCCTTCCTTCTAACATCACCCACATCAATAAGTACATATGAGGAACTAAGAGGGGTGCACTACCCTTTCCCTGTATCATGTGTGCAGTTGCCAACATTGGAATTTTGCCTTACCCCAATAAGATCACAAATTAACCATTAGACCATTTAGCAACATAAACCCGCTTAATGGGACTTCCAAGAGAGAGGGCATAATTTATACCTGAGAAACACTAGCAGTAACAACATTTCCATCCAGATGACTAGCCAGATCAACTTCAACAGTTTCATAGAGTATCCTCTTCATCTGCTCCTCGAGCTTCCATATCACAGCACCCAGAGCTGACCTTCCTCCCAAGCATCACTACACAAGGAGAAATATGGGTGCTGATGCCAGACTTGCAGCACTAGAGAGAGCTAGTGTTTAGACAAGGATGGACATCACCACCGAGCTTAAGAAGAACTAGGAAGAGATGTTCCAAACTCCAAAAGAGTGTGAACAAGAAATTCTATTTCATCCATAACTTTTTTAGTTGTGGCATAGCCAGTGATGCTATACCACCACTAGCCCCTCTGCTATCATCACCACCTTCTCCTCCTCTTGAGGATGACCTTTAGTTATGTTAGATCTTCCTAAGTGTACTTTTCTTTCATTTTCTTTTTGTTGTGGCCATCTAGAATGGCAAGAAACTAGTTGTCTTCCTTTTATGATTGTAATAGTTGTCTTTAATTTAGTTATGTTTTACCTTAATGTTACCCTTGCCACTTAGTTGTTTTTAATGAAATTTAGTGTCTTATTTAAATCTTGTGTATTGATAATCTGAATGAATGATGAAATTTAAAATTCTAACTAACCATCAATATAACCTAAGAATCAACTCAATTAGATCATTTAGATTTAATTTCGAGAAAGAAATTCTTTTAAGGAGGATAGATTGTAAAGCCTGAAAAATAGGACTAGAAAAGAAATTTTAGGATATGGGAAAATTGGTAATTTGAAAAGGCTATAATAACTTATAACTTTTAACTATAAATTCATATTTAAAGATATATAGGCTTGATATAAGTAATCTAGTAATTATTAATAGGTAATGTGCCTAAATAAAGTAATTTCGTTTAAATTAAGTAGTATGGGCTTAAATAAATAGTTATGGGTTTAATTAATTAAACTTAAAGGATTCAAGTAGTTTCCATAGGGCCCACAAGATTTAAAACATAATAAAGTAATAGTTAATTTCGTGGCTAATTAATAAGGAAACTTGATACACAAGTTATAGTTAGAGTAGAAGTCTAGAAAACTGCTATTTTAATTAACAGTTCTAATACAACTCTAACACCTAAATTATTATAAAAAAAGTTAGATAAGTGAATTAAAGGATTAGAGTCAAGAGAATTTCATGGAAAACCCTAAGAGGGATTAGAAGAAGATTAAAAACCCAAAAAGAAGAAGAATCAACATCAAGAAGAAATCTACAGCAATACATAAGTGAATTCTCCTTTATTGTCTTGTATATTTACTTCTAGCCTAGTGTTCTGGCATGGAGAAATTCTTGAATGAATTATGTTAATACATTCCACATGTTTTTATAAGTGAAACCCATAAAGAAATCCAATTAAAATTATGGAAATAGCCTGATCAATATAACACAAGTTTAAAACCAAAAATACTGGGACTTAAGTCCCAAGAAAGATAATTGAATCAATATAAAAGATATTATGAGGGTAAAATAATAATTTGAAGCTTAATTGCATGTTAATAGACCTCTGGAAGTAATCCCAAACCAAAATTACCAAAAACACCCTAGCGGCATACCTAACGGTATACCGCTAACCATGCCAATACACACAAAACACATGCCCGTTCTCGGGCGAAGCTGCCGATGGTCAACGGTATACCGCTGACCTTGACGACATCAAATTCACACACACACACACAATATATATATATATATATATATATATATATATATTTGTGAAAATAGCCTAATTAGACGTACCCTGACCTACCTGTAGAATTTGGTGAACCTTTGCACCCTTTAAGAAATTTCGGTATACCTCTACCTACTGAAGACCTTGCAGACAACCTATTTGAAGGGTTGGACACCTGTACAATATGAAACGTAATAGATTTATTGTGTTGCCAGATACTGGAAATGTGTTTCCATGTATTTAACCCCCCTATACCTAAATTTTAACCTATTAAGACTTTGGATTACAATACGAAATTCTAAGACCTAAGGGGGATTAACCTTGCAATACTTTTAATGGTTTAATTTGTGTATATAATAAATGAATGCCTAGATGATTTTTATGATGTACAAGCATGTTGATGATCTTTTATGATTATATATGTGTTTAATGAGAAATTAAGAGTCATATGTGATTGATTTAGTACTAAGATTTGACAAATGTGTGAATCCCTTAGTTTGGGCTTGCTGTCTCGTCTCCCTCTCCTGCTGAAGATATGTGGCCATATTCTCTAGAACTTGGTAGACATGCATGAGCTATTGTTCCACTCTCTCTTCAACCAAAGAATATCCTCATGACATGCCACTCCCTGCTTTTGCCATCTAGAAAAGAAAGGAGACGAGTCTTAGCCACCTAACACCACTATCTAGAAAACAATCACATAGCAATCAACAAGAATACGTCAATGCACACAACAAACAACATACATAGTACACAACACATGCAATCCTACCTCCTCTAGTATCTACCCTAGGACCCTGAACTTGGTGTTCTGATACCACTTGTTTACACCCCAAATCCCATATCATGAATATTAACGTGTGATATGAATCTCGATGTGAAACATCCTATATACTCATCTTGAGTATGGGCCATTGGAACAAGAAGTAAACATGAATAATCACAATAATAACAAAATAAAACCTTATTATTGTCCAAATCAGTGAAAGTCTTCAAAATAAAATAAAATAATAATCCATTCCTTTACATAAAAGGAAAAAATAATCAAAAACAAAGAATAAATCCCTATTCTCTAATGAAATAAAAAAACATAATTAAAAGAAATCCAACTTGAATCCAAGCATCCTCTCGAGCTCATGCCACCATCAAACTAACCCTAATGCTGCTTTCCTGAAATATTCCGCATAAAATGCATGAGCTCGCAAAAGCCAGTAAGTACAAATTCCTTATGACCATACATACAATACCACCCAAACACACAATAAACAACAAGGTTATCATCTTGTAATCAGTCCAAATGCATCATAATAAATGTACAAACATCACATGTTACAAGAACAATATAGATGACATTAATGAGAGATGTATGAATAATGAATATGAATATGATATGTATACAATGAGGATCCACCCTTAGGCCATGTCAAATCTATTGGGCTTACAGATACCAGACAGTAGTCAATCCTTTGATTCCTAAACTATAAGACAAGGAATCATGCCTCTTGCATCCATTTTACAGCTGCCAACTGGATGATATTATCTCTAATGCTCCATGTGTACCTCATGGCTCTTGGGACTTTTAACCCACATGTCTCAATTTTTCAATCAATTTCACAATATCTTGAGGGACTCAAACCCAAGGATTCAATACCAAGAGTATCTACATACCCTCCATGAACCCATCGTGGTTTTCGGTGTCAACCACACATACACAATGCACGATCAGTACATCACCCCCTATGGCTGGGCCATTTCAAGAACGGCACCACCATAGTATGCATGCCTTGTACAACATTACTAATCCAAGAATATCATTGCTATGGCTAGGCCATCTCAAGACTAGTACCACCATAGTATGCTTGTTTTGAAACCCAATGACGAACTCACACCACTGCTCAAAATAGAGATAGACCTACATATCTTATATTATAAATCAACCTCCTTTGTATTCAAGTAAATTCTCCATGTTACGCACTAACATAAGTCAAATGTGTCAACACAACCAACCTAGGTCATGTACTATCCATTACAGGCCCTCAAATAAATTAAATAAGCTGAACCATAAAATTATCCGAAAAATAAACATGTGTCGAAAGGTCGTTGGTGGGCTGATCAATCCACAGGCCAAGGTCAAGTTGGGGAAACTCTAGGCATTCCACTTGTAAATACTCAGAGAGGTCACGTGTGTAGCAAATCCATCATAAAATTACAGTTTTTATGTAGTTGGTGGGTCGTTCGGCCCATTGTTCAACCTGGTCAGGTGCCAAACCCAAATACAGTGTTTGATCGGTAGGCTCGTCGGTGGATGGGTGGATCCATCGTTGCCCATCGGCAGGCACTGGTCGGTCCATCGACCGGGTTACCGTCAATACGTAATATTTCTAGGTCACATTGAATTTCCCAATGTTTTCTTATCCCCTCTCAGGTCCAGCCTATATGCAATGCATGGTAACATGTAAATACACAAAACCCATACATGAAATATCATTAAAGCATGACTTAAACATAAGATCACATCCACTTCGTGAAACTTGCATATAAACACGTAAATTCATAAGAACACATATACTAGCATAATAATCAACACAAATCATCAAGTATATTCATCACATCATCATAGAAACATTATCACATCATCAAAAATAGATCAAACAACACACACAGCATGATTGAGGAGGTTTGCATGAAGAAGAAACAAGGAAAGAGTACTTACATTTGAGTATTCTGAGATTTTTGTGTTTACAACCCTTGATCTTAGCTTTTTCTCTTCTTCTTCTTCCTAGGATTTCTGGGCTACCACAAGTGTTCTCCATGAGATCCCCACAAATTTTAGCAAGTTATGATGGTTAGACATCCTACTTTTCATTATATATATTAAAAGTCTAAGCTTTTAGGTCTTATTAGGGTTCCTTCGTTAACTAGGAGTTGGTTGTAATTTTCTCCCTATTATTTCATAGAAATTTCACTTGATTTTTGGGCTCTTAAATTATTAATTAAATCTTTATTAGGTTCCTTAATGCAATCTATGAGTGTCTTGGGCCTTAAGATACCACACTTAAGCCCAATAATAGCTCAATTACCCTTTTGGTCTACTTAAGTCTTCTAAACCTAGTCCATTAAGCCTTCATGATCCTGTGTATTGTCTAGGTATACTTTCTAAGTGAATTATCCAATCAAAATTAATTAGTTCATCAAATTTAATTACCGCTTATGTAAATCTTTGTTTAGGATGTTACAATTGATCTTCCGGGCCCACGCTCAACCAGTCGAATACCCTAGTATCCATCTTCGTGAAACTCGAGTCTTAGCTTCAATATATAGCACCTTTCTTTGACGACCTCTCCCTCCCGAATGGATATGATGACTAGATGATGTTGGGTTGAACGGAGCTACAGCTTCTGCGTAGCTCCTTATATTCTAGTTGGATATGCCAACAAGTCTTGTTACTAAACCAAAATATCTTCTTTTAAGAACATGAAAAGATCATCTAACAATATTTAATAAATATTTAAAGGAAAAATCAATCATTCAAGTGTTGAGTAAAAGAACCTACTGCAAGAATGAAGAAAATTCTTGATAGTGTACTGATTGCAATTGAAATCGTTGAGGAGGGGATGAGGGAAGGTAGGGAGGGACAACTGGAGCTCGAGAAGGCGTATGAAAGGATTGAGTGCCAGTTCCTAGATACAGTCCTAGAGTGGAAAGGGTTTGGGGATAGGTGGAAAAGATGGATAAGAGGGTGTGTAAGAAATTTATCGATATCCTTTGTGCTAATGGTAGGGTTTTTGGATTGCAAGTCCCTTAGGGATCTACTTCCAGGAGATTCACTTTCACCATTTTTGAGGATGTGTTTATTTGTTTCCATAAGAGAGTATAGGACTTTGTGTTGATCTCAGAGTTTATAGTTAGAAGCGAGCAAGTGTCTATATCCCATCTCTAGTTTGCAGATGATGCTATAGTGTTCTTGGGAGTAGATGTAGTCCTAATCTATTAGATTAAATCCCTTATAAGATGTTTTGAGATGGTGTTCAGATTGAAAGTTAACTTGGAAAAGAATAGTCTAACAAGGATTTAGGTTAATCGGGATAAACTCCAGTTTTTGTGAATGTCTTAGGATGTCGAATAAATGAGTATCCTTGGAGGTATTTGGGTATTCTTATTGGGGAAAACCCTATAAGGGAAAATTAAGGGACACCAATCCTAAAAAAGGTAGAGATAAGGTTAGCCATGTGGAAAATAAATTATCTATCATTTGGGGAGGAAATTGCACTAATCTAGGCAACACTCTCTAATCTCTCAATACACTACCTATCTATCTTCAAAATTCCTTCAAGTGTTGTGAAGAGCATTGAGAAGTGCCAAAGAGACTTCCTTTCGGAATGAGAAGGCTATAGAAAAAATATTTGGTGAAATGGGCTATAGTGTGCAAAAGCAAACAAAATGGGGGGCTTCACTTTAGAATCATTCAAACTCAAAATTCAGCTTTGCTAGGAAAATGGATGTGAAGGTTGAGTACAAAGTCAAAGTCTTTGTGGTACAAAGTGATAAATAGCATGTATAGTAGTTAAATAAATGGTCGGGAGATCAACCTCCATGCTTGAATATATAGTGCCAATCCCTAGAAGATGATCTCCTCTCTCGCCCTTGTATTCTGTAAGTACATGCGTTGTTGTGTGGGGAATGGTCAGTGTACCTAGTTCTGGCGGATGTATGTTGAGGGGACTCTAGTATTGTGTCCCAATTCCATCGCTTATTTTACCTTGTCCATGGTAAGGATTATTTTGTGGCTGATATTCTTTCTTGGTCTACTTTGGGTTGGGATGGAACCTAGATTTGAGAAGTGCCCCAAGTTTGTCAAATTGGTAGATCTTTCTCTTCTCCTTGATGACGTTAAGTTTGTTTTCATTGATCCTGAAATTCAAGATTATTTCATTTGGTCACCTTAGGCTACGAGTATTTTTTTCCTCCCAGTCATTCTTTTCTATTCTTTGGCAGGTTGACGATGCCCTCCCTTCTCCCTACTTTGGAAACCACATGTGCCTCCTAGGGTTAGAGCCTTAGTTTGGACTACCATCTTGCATAAAATCAATACCTACGAGATGGTACAGAGAAAGAGGAGAAAGTATGCTCTATCACCTAATATGTATTTCATGTGCAGGCCAGAGAATGAATTAGTGGAATACTTGTTTTTACATTAAGAGATAGCAAGAGTGATTTGGACATTCTTCTTTCAGCAGGTGCACTTTGATTGGGTGGTGTCATAGAGTAGTTGTTCACTTCTAGAGCAGTTGGAATTCTAAAGATTGGGGAAGAGAGAGGATAATATTCAAAGATAAGGTGTGATCCACACATTCCATCATGGAGTCCATTGTACATAAAGTAGCATCCTAGATGGTGGTGTTACCAGAATTTAGAGAAATATTTGTGTCAGACACTAATAAAGGACAGGGACATATTTGCTTTTATTATCCTTGGAATTTATAATATAAGGTGGTACGGGTCCGCCATATCATAGATTCATCAAATTAAACTTTGATGGATCATTTATTGGGAACCTTGGCCCATTAGGAGTGGGCGTTCTCTTCAGAAACGACATGGACATATCTTGCATTTCTTTTCAGGTTTGATCAAAGAGGGAGACTCCACACATGTAGAATTAATGGCCCTTATTACTAGCTTAAGGGAGGCTAGAGGGCAGGGCTTCAACATGTGAGAAGTGAAGGTGATTCTTTTCCAGTGGTCTATTGGATGGAGGCTACTAGGAAGTGTCCATGGCGCTTCATTTATTTGCTATGACTAGTTTGATCGTTGGGTATGGGCTGAATATCTCATTCAGCCAGGTGCCTAGAAAAGTGGGTGAGCTGGATAATAGATTGGAAAGGGGAGGATTCGCAATATTGGAATTCTTGTGAGGGATTGAGGATATGTTACGTGAAGAGGGTTGAGACTATTCTTGGGTCCATGAGATTTTGTTCATAGT
This sequence comes from Pachysandra terminalis, assembly GCA_031762675.1. NCBI lineage: Eukaryota > Viridiplantae > Streptophyta > Magnoliopsida > Buxales > Buxaceae > Pachysandra > Pachysandra terminalis. Next base: position 15,794 of record JAUPMG010286102.1, on the reverse strand, counting down.
TATAGTACTTATCATACAATACTACTGTTTATGTCTCATTTTAGTTGTCCATCTTGGGCAGCTTATCCTTGTATTTCTGTACTACATATATATATATATATATATATATATATATATATAATATCACCATTACCTATAAAAAAAGAATAAAGATTTCCTCATTTAAAGCTCAATGAATACAAATTAAAATACCTTCAGCTATGATTGGTTAGGCAAAATCTATAGGAAAGGAAAGAAAAACAAACTTTCTAACAAAATTTTTATATTTGGTTCGTTGAAAATATGGGATCATTGGATTCAGAAAAAACCATAATATTCAGTCAAAAGCTTTTCAAACATGTATCATTAAAATGAAGGGGAAGCGACGGAAAGAAAGGTAAGTGCTCTTTTACATTCTTTTTCATTGTTTTTGGCTAATCAAACACAACATAAAAGAGAAATTCTATATATGACTGTTAGATATAAAATGCTCTAAGCTTTATATTCTCTATGTTAGCAATGTGGATAATAATTTAACTTACATAAGCCTCAGTAGTACATGTATGTTAGGTTTTGTCAGATGTATCAAAGACTGTATAATTTTTTAATGTTTCTTTAGTTTTATACAAAGAAAGACGTTAATTTTAGGTGAGCCCTATATGCCACTCTTCCACAGTGGGTACTAAGTGAGCAACATATCTCCTTATGAAAGTGAGCAATGCAATGCAACATCTCCCACTCTTCCCCAATGGAATGCACACTTTATGCCACTCTTCTATGTTAGGTGATCTCTAACTCTAGCTCCTTATGAAAGCGGGCAATGGAATGGTCTTGCCAATCCAATGAAGGGGAAGGAGATAGGTAGAGGGGTTTTTTGGAGGTATGGGATGTGGTAAAAGGTTCTTACAATTCCAAGGATAATAAAAGTGCCATATACACGGTTGGTCTTCACCAACCGATGGATGATCCAGTTGACCGAACAGAAAGGTCGGTCGACCGTGGTCTGGGAAAATAGAGTATTTTACTATTTTACTGTTTTTCAAACAAAGGATTGCCACGGTTAGTATTGACTTAACGTGGGCAGTCTCTGGTCAACCAAACATTGAGTCTCATTGTTTGAAAACTGCTGAATGCCTCTTATGCAAAGGGCATTCAAGCTACTTGGAAAGAACATGAATTAAATAAGGGTGGGGTTTTAAAGGGCTGTCAAGTGTATATTAAAAGTGCCATATACACGGGATAGGGGCCATCCGATGGATTCAACTTTGATGGAGCTTGGGCCTTCCTTACGTCAACAACTATCTTGAACTTCAGATAGGAGCATAGGCTGACACTTACAAGGACTTAATTACAACATTGACAAACAGAGGAGGGCATGGATTTGTCTATGATATTAACATATGCTAATCATACAGGTGGTTGAGCATGCGATCGACGAGCACAAAGTAACAAATGAGCGACTCCATATCAAGTTCCATAAAACTAACATGGAGATGCACTCTCAAAAGTCTTGCCTATGCCCCAAACTCATTTGGCCACATCGGATTGTGTATTTCTAACCCCTTATGAGCTCAAGCTCAGAATTCTATACTTAACCACTAGATTCAATGTGCTCATTTAAAATAATTCATATAGTCTACATATATATTAGATAGATATAAGTAAAAAATGTGAAACATCAAATGATAATTTTAAACAGGGTGCACATTTCTATATGAATCGTATCTCTCTGAATGTGATGCCAAATATGCTTCCCTAAGCCACATGCCATTTAACTTCAATTTAACTACTTTCCTAGACAGACCCCCTTTAGACAGTATGATTCATGACCATAGGAAAGTATTCTAGAGTAGCAATCATCAGATCTAACTTCACGAGATGATCAAAGGTAATAAGGATATAAGTTGATCCACTCAAGGATCACCCTGATCGCACATGGCAAGGAAATAGGGATCCATTCACTTGCTCTCAAAGTTAAAGTCTCTACTCGCACATGTGGAATGCAACACATGCTATGGTGGAGCTCTAGGCCCAGCCAAGAGTATGTCAACCTCCAACAGCGTACGAATCTTAGTCTCGTCACAATCCATGCGCCTAACCTGAGCTCTTTAATCCAAGTCACAACTCTAAAGCACCTTGATTAAGGTCTCACATCCGGCTTAATCAGGTAAAATTTGATTCCTAATGAATCTCATCCTGGCTCTCCCAGGGAGACATATAACTCATAGATTCCTCTAAGTACTCTCGATGGCTCAAGCTCTCTTAATGTCTCATCTTGCTCTCAATGCATGCACCAAGGCTGGTTGTTGTGTGAGAAGCCGACCACTAGTCTGGTGACATATTATATCCATATCCTCATAATATGGAAATAATATGGGTGTAAAATGTGTATGTAATACACAATCTCATGCCTAATGAAAAGATAAACTCTATTAAATTCTCACGCATCAAATATAATGTAATATGATATATCTACATATAAAATGTAAATAAAAACTGTACCACCTAACACAAATCACAATCTACATTATCCCCTATCTTTGACATGAACCTTAAACGCTTGTCTAGTTATAGGTTTAGTCATGAGATTAGCCGTCATTCGCTGAGTAGGGATATGTGTAAGGGACATGTCTCCATGTGCAACCCTATCTTTGATGTCATGAAAGCGAATGCCGATGCGCTTCGTCCTGCCATGGTATTTGGGGTCTTTGGTGTAACCAACGTTGCCATGCTATCAGTATAGATGGTGATCGGCCCTACGCCAGCTCTGAAGACTCCAAGATCCTTTAAGCATCGCCTCAACAAGACAACATCTTGGACAACTGCACAACATGCTATGTACTCTGACTCCATAGTGGATAACACGACGTAGAATTGCTTCATGCTGCTCTGTAATGACCTGGACCTAGTAATTCCTAAATCTAACTACTTAAAAGGACATAGTGAATTTTATAGAAATTAATGGGCATTTCTATAAACTTAATTGGGTTGAATTATTAACTAATTAGATTAAAAGGGTTCCTAAATGAAATAACATGATTTGGAGTCTTAGTGTTATTATGTTTATGGGGTATTAGTAGTAATTATGTAAAACTAAATTCAAATCTGGACGCATGCTTCCATGTGTGGGATCGTGGCTTGGTAATGGGAAAATGGGAGTGATTAAGGGGAGGTTTCCATCCTCTCACTCTTTCATTCCTTATATTAGCAAACTTTTTTAAGGAGACCATGTGAGAAATCTTAAGAGAAGAGAAGGGAAGTTCGGATCTCAAAACCTAACCCTAGCTGCCCATTCCAGTGGGGGAGAAGAAGAGGATAGAAGGAGAGAAAAGGAGGAAGTGAAAGGAAGAAGATGAACCCATATCTGGATCTCAGCACAAGAGAGGTAAGTCTCATTTTCTGTATGATTCGACATAGAATATTGTGAGAATTTCCCATCGGTGTATTTGTATCAAAGATTCTTGATGATCCACTTTGATTTGTTTTCATCGATGATATGTGTATTTCAGCTGATCTAAATTTTGATTTAATTGATTAGCTTTGATTTACGTGCCATGGATTTGATCAAATTTGACTTCAAAGTGTTCTAGATACTTTTTCAACCATTTAGGGACTGTTGTCCTGAGGTTCGTCGGCAGGCACTGGTACACCGGTGACTCTGCCGACAAGGGCTTAAAATACACATAAATGACCCCACTGGCCACTCTGTCGATGGGGGTTAATCTGAGAATTTTGGTTGGTTTTGTTGGGGGTTTGTACCAAGTGATTGAGATATGGTCTTTCGGAATCAAAGGATGATCTGTGGGCTTGTACCCACTTGCGGGGAACCAACTTTGAGTTCCACAGTACACCCTACACTACTGACTATCCTATTGACATAACCATAACCTGGGGTTGTGAACTCCATGTGTTTGATAATTGGAATGTAGACACTTGACATCGTTTTTGGTTTGATTTGTACGTATGAAAAGGATGCCTGTGATGGCATCCAACGGATTATTCGTGTGTATGGGCACACAGACAGTTTCCGAAGGATGTTATCACTGGAAGTCCTACTGATATTGGATTGATTAGCTTATCCGGTCAACCGGGAAGCGACAGATAGAGTTAATGATGTAGAATTGATTGGATTGGTTTAGGAAACTTATGATGATTTCCAGTGGGCTCGAGGATAGTTTCTAATGGGAATTATCATTCGAGTCCTACGTTCATAATTGCATGGGATTTTCCTTGCGAGGTTTACTGGTTGGGTTAACTATAACCATGGAGGAAAGTACCATTTAAATAATGGTAGGATTCAGCGAAGTCCTATACAGTTGGCTAATCCTTGAGTAATTAAACTCAAAAATCAGCAAGTGGTGGCCTTCGTACGATGGGTTCGCAACCCCGAACAAAAAGAGGACATCCGGCTGTTCCTGGTGACCTATGTCCCGAATTTGTTCTTACGATGAAGCTACATGAGGGTCACTTATCAAGGAACATTAGCCTAGTACATCATATCATGTTGCATATCATACTTGCATTCCCTTGATTGAGCATACCATATAGAAGCATTTGCATGACACATCCTCATTGCATTCTCCATTTCATTCATGTATAATAATGCGACCTGAGTCATCTGCTATCATACTTTTACCGGTGGTTCATGAGAATAGGTGACAGATATGTCACTTACTGGGCATTCCAAGCTCACGCAACTTATTATGTTGCCGGTTGAGGTGTGATGAGGATGGATAGGGTGCTGATGTTGTCCTACCTCATTTCAATTCCTATACTATAGGTTACGTAACTCTTGGAAAATTTTGAAAGTAATGCTGTATGCCTTTTTATTATTTGGTGAAATTATATTAGGACATGTGACTCTTCTGAAGTCTCATGTGTGATGTAATTTTTATTTTTCTTTTGCTTCCACACTCTGAGTATTAAAATAAAGGTAATCATTATTGCTTTTATTTTCTTGTGATTGATATGGCATCCGTGTTCCACGGTTGGAACCTGAAGATTTCACCTTGAGATCCGTGCTATATAGGGATTTGTGCTGTGGGTTTCGGGGTGTGACAGATTGGTACCTGAGTTGTCTAAGTCTGTTTGAGTCGGATTGGGATTAGAATAGTGGTGAATCTAAAGATCTATTAGGAATATGAAAGTAGGAAGGAAGAAAAGATGTAGAAACTTGAACTTGGAAAATAGTTGACAGAGGGTTAATAGACGTGCATGCTGTGAGGGTAAGATGGTCCGCTTACATGAGAAATAGGATATTAAGGGGGTTATATATATGAGGATGAGAATGAGTGTTGATTACTACTTGTACTCCTTAAAGAACACTTTCCAAAAGATATTGAAGGGTGTTAGGTCACCATTTCTAAAGATCCTAGGATTGAACTTTAGGGATGTGATGTGTGGTGAGCATACTGTGTTGGGAAGTCCAATGGGATCTGACCACTAGAAGCTTACAAGTTATTGAATGCTAAGACTTATATAAACATGTAAAACCCTAACATTGACCAAGTACCTTCATAAATATAAGGGGCAATGTAGATGCAAATGCATTAGGCCCTAGAATTTATGAAAAGGAAGGTGTGTTAGCATAATTATAAAAAACTAATATAAAATTTTTTATGAGTTATTTATGAGGGATCATTCCAAAATTTGCTTGCTGAATAACTAAAAGAGGACTAGAATTATTAAATTAGTAATTAAAAGGGAAAAGAGAATACTATAGGACCTATAGTGAGAATGAATACATCAATAACTTATGAAAGGTATAGGAAATTAAAAGATGTGGTTTGTTGTGTAATACGTAAATTTGGTCAAGTATGAGTCTAGTAAAATATTTCTAGGATTTTACATGTGAGGTGTAAAGTCAGGTCCGGAAGTAATTTTATGGTTGTAATTTGATCAATATGAAAGGTCAAAGTTATGTGGGATTTAATTTTATAAGAGAAAATTTTAATAAAATTTTAAAAATAATCATTTTTGTGAAATTTTGGGCTTCGGCACCCTGGTCGTCACCCACCGGTACACAAGTGGTGCAAAGGTACCGAAATCGCAGAACACAATTTTGCCCTATTTGTTTGATTTTTCCAATCTCTTTCATTCTTAACCTAACTAGAACATCCCCTTTCTTTATCTAAACCTCCTGGAAGCTCTCCTAAACCCCTATTAATTCCTTTCCTTGCAAACCCTAAATCTTTCCCTTTTCTTCAATCATTCCCAAACATTTGCAAAATACAGAGAACCAAGAGTACTAGCAAACCGAATCTGTTGAAGAGAACACAAGCATCAACTAGGAAGACGAGAGGAGAGAGTGCGAGTACATCGCAACCACTGCCGAAACTAGTTTAGGACGAAGAGGATCACTTTGATGGAGAGGAAGAAGATGATGAAACACTCGAATTCGAACCTAGGGCACAAACACAGTGACCACCGACGGAGGTTGACAAAATCATATTGCACACCTTCTTCAACTGATCCATTATCTTTGAGAGGCCGGAGAAGATCGAGCACGTGAGACCCTTTGGAGTAGTTGACATCCTAGCTAGGGCGAGGTGGCTTCCTATCTTGTACTGGGGTGGGTCGGCATACTCGGCCATCACCCAACTCATGTATGCCTCCATGGAATCATTCAATGAGAGAGGCATGTTCATCAAGTTTAAAATCCTGGAAAAACCTCACACATTGACGGTGCCTTTAGTGGTAGAGATCGTGGGTTTAACCATGAATCCCTCGATGGTCTACTTATCTGAACTGGAGAGAGAGGAACAAGATGAGGTAACCCGTAGGTTATGCGGCGATGTGGTGCCATGGAGGGATGGCAATGCACTTCCTACAACCGCCATGCTACCACAATAGCGCATACTCCACAATATCTTCATTTGCAATGTTTACCCTCGATCTGGGAACACTAATGACATGGCTTCACACATGGTTCAGACCATGAACCAGATAGAACTTGGGTAGCAGCCTTGCTTGCCAAGTTTAATCATGCAACACATTATCCATTACGTCATCAACCCGAAGAAGAAAAACCAGTTACCCTTCGCTTACTTGGTGACTGCACTGGCACGGAAGTGGGAAGGGCCAATACCATCACAGAGGGATGAGGACTAGGAGCGTCTGTTCTCCAACACCAACATCACAACTATGGGGATTAGACAGCCTCAACCTGAAGATACAAGGAGAGGAAGGGAGAGAGCGAGAAGAAAGAGGGCACAAAAAGCCGTGCCACAGCAAGACGCCCCACCATAACGACAATCGGACTTTTCGCAACCGCCCCGGCATGAAGCATCCACCTCTGCACAAGCATCTAGACTTCCAGTTCCATACTATGCGAGGAGGGATAGCTCCATTGAGACCAGGCTGGAGTCTCTGGAGAGGACTACTGCGGAGATCAGGACTGAGGTCCGTCAGCATAGGTCCACGTGGGAGAAGGCAATAGAGAAGATTTTGCGCTATTTGCACGAGATAGCCTCATCCTGTCGCAGGACTGACAATGCGATTCCACCACCACCAGTAGTATCACCACCGGCACCAGAGCAACAGTTAGCAGGTGTGGAGGAGTAGAGAGAGGAGGACGTGTAGAGGGTAGGGGGGTCCAGATTGCTAGGAGATAGAGGGAATGGACTCCCATTTGCATTTATGTTTTTCGGAAGTCGATGTAGGATGTTATTTATGTTTGACTATACTAAGATTGATTGAGAATGTTCCAAGTAAATTTGGTATCATGTCTTTTGGGATGAAGTAGTCGAAAAGGAGGACATTGCGGTTATTTAGTTGGTGTGATTGTTCCAGATCTGAGGAAAATCACCATGCTAAATTTTGGGGAGGAAATTCTTTTAAGGGAGGTAGGTTGTAATGACCTGAACGTGGTAATTCCTAATTCTAACAACTAAAAAGGACAAAGTGAATTTTATAGAAATTAATGTGCATTTCTATAAACTTAATTGGGTTGAATTATTAACTAATTAGATTAAAAGGGTTGTTCCCAAATGAAATAACATGATTTGGAGTCTTAGTGTAATTATTATGTTTATGAGGTATTAGTAGTAATTATGTAAAACTAAAATCAAATCTAGACGCATGCTTCCATGCGTGGGATCATGGCTTGGTAATGGGAAAATGGGAGTGATTAAGGGGAGGTTTCTATCCTCTCACTCTTTCATTCCCTATATTAGCAAACTTGTTTAAGGAGACCTTGTGAGAAATCATAAGAGAAGAGAAGGGAGGTTCAGATCTCAAAACCTAACCCTAGTTGCCCATTCTAGTGGGGGAGAAGAAGAGGATAGAAGGAGAGAAAAAGGAGGAAGTGAAAGGAAGAAGATGAACCCATATCTGGACCTCAGAACAAGAGAGGTAAGTCTCATTTTCTGTATGATTTGACATAGAATATCGTGAGAATTTTTTATTGGGTATTTGTATCAAGAATGCTTGATGATCCGCTTTGATTTGTATTCATCGATGATATGTGTATGTTAGTCGATCTAAATTTTGATTTAATTGATTAGCTTTGATTTACGTGCCATGGATTTGATCAAATTGCACTTCACGGTGTTCTGGATACTTTTTCAACCATTTTGGGATTGTTGCCCTAAGGTCCGTCAGCAGGAACCGGCACACCGGTCACCTTGTCGACAGTGACCAAAATACATAGACACGAATCGGTTGGCAGGCACCGGTACACCAGTGACTCTGCTGACAAGGGCTTAAAATACACATAAATGACCCCACCGGCAAGCACTGTACACCGGCCACTCTGCCAATGGGAGTTAATCTGAGAATTTTGGTTGGTTTTGTTGAGGGTTTGTACCAAGTGATTAAGATATGGTCTTTTGGAGTCAAAGGATGATCTAAGGGCTTGTACCCACATGCGGGGAACCAACTTTGAGTTCTACAGTACACCCTACACTACTGACTATCCTATTGACTTAACCATGACCCGGGGTTGTGAACTCCATCTGTTTGATAATTGGAATGTAGACACTTGACATCATTTTTGGTTTGATTAGTACGTATGGAAAAGATGTCCATGATGGTATCCAGTGGATTATTTGTGTATGAGTGTACGAATTGTTTCCGAAGGATGTTATCACTGGAAGTCGTACTGATATTAGATTGATTATATTGTCCATTCAACCAGGCAGTGACAGATAGAGTTAATGGTGTAGAATTGATTAGATTGGTTTGTACATTGGTTAAGAAACTTATGATGATTTCCAGTAGATTATCTGCGTGTATGGGCGCGTAGATAGTTTCCAATGAGAATTATCATTTGGGTCGTATGTTAATAATTGCATGCATATTAGGCCAATATGGATTGTCAAGTGTGCCTGAGAGGAGAGCATGGGATTATCCTTGCGAGGTTTCCTGGTTAGGTTGACTATACCCATGGTCTAAAGTCCCATTTAAATAATGGTAGGATTCAGCGAAATCCTTGCTAAACCTCGAGTATTTACACTAAAAAATCAGCAAGTGGTGGCCTTCGTACCATGGGTTCCCAACCCAAATGAATAGAGGGACATCCGGCTATTTCTGGTGACCTATGTCCCGAATTTTGTGTTACGGTGAAGCTACATGAGGGTTAGCCTAGTACATCATATCATGTTGCATATCATACTTGCATTCCCTTGATTGAGCATACCATATGGAAGCATTTGCATGACACATCCTCATTGCATTCTCCATTTCACTCATGTTTAATAATGTGACTTGAGTCATCTACTATGGAACTTTTCTATTTTTGCTAATCCTTGGTTTATCTCGTTATTGGTCTATCATGAGGATTGGTGACAGATATGTCACTTACTGGGCATTTCTAGCTCACGTGACTTATTATGTTGCAGGTCGAGGTGTGATGAGGATGGATAGGGACTAGATGCTGTCTTGCCTTATTTCAATTCCTGTACTATAGGTTTAGTAACTCTTGGAAAATTTTGAAAGTAATGGTGTATGCCTTTTTATTATTTGGTGAAATTATATTGGGACATGTGACTCTTTTGAAATCTCATATGTGATGTAGTTTTTATTTTTCTTTTGCTTCCCCACTCTGAGTATTAAAATAAAGGTAATTATCATTGCTTTATTTCCTTGTGATTGATATGGCAATCCGCGTTCCATAGTTGGAACCCGAAGGTCTCACCTCGAGATCCGTGGTGACCGCATAGGGATTTGTGCTACGGGTTTTGGGGTGTGACATACTCCAAGGGATGGCCCCTCAACCTAGCAAGAATGTGTATCCTGATGTGGAATCTTGACCGTCTAGATAACTTGCCTAGTTCACACTTCAATAGACTTGTAGCTGGAAATCTGTTCCTTGGAAGAAAAGTATGTAATCTATTGTCCCATGTAGGTATTGAAGAATACATTTCACTACCTTCCAATGAGTCTTCCCTGGGCTACTCTGGTAACGGCTGACTAATCCAACCGTAAAACTAATATCATGCAAGTACACACCATAGCGTACATTAGACTACCTATAGCACTAGCATAGGGAATATGAGCCATCTATTTCTTCTCTTCGTCTATCTTTGGACAAAGACCAAGATGTAATGAAGCACCCTTCTCGATAGGAGTGTCAATGGGTTTGGCATTGTGCATTCTGAAACACTCAAGTACCTGCCTTATGTAAGTCTCATAGGATAAACAAATAGCCCACTTAGCACAATTCCTATGAATCTGAACACCTAGCACATAATCTGCCTCATCCATATCCTTCATCTCAAAACTAAAGGGAAGCCACTCTTTAGTGGAAACAATCATCTTTCTGTCATTCCCTGCTATCAATATGTCATCAACATACAGTGAGAAGATAAGAAAGCTCCTACCATGGTGTCTAACATACACACAATGGTTTTCCTCGATCATCGTGAAGCCAAACTCTATAATGCCTTAATGGAGTCAAATATACCACTTCCTGGATGACTGTTTCAGGCTGTAGAAGGAGCATTTGAGTCTGCATACTCTACACTCATTCCCCTTAGCCATGAAACTCTTTGAATGATCCATATAGATCTCCTCCTCCATTTCTCCATTGAGAAACACAATTTTAACATCCATTTGGTAGATTTTCAAATCTAGGCATGCAACAATAGGTAAAATGAGATGAACGGAGGAAAATCTCACTACTGGTGAGAACGTGTTCTCGTAGTCTACACCCTCCCTCTAGGGGTAACCTTTCGCCACGTGATAGTCCTTGTATCTCTTTACACTTCCATCTGCTTTGCGCTTGATCGTTAGAACCCACTTGTTTCCAATGGTCTTGCGTCTAGGGGGAAGATAAACAAGTTCTCAGACTTGGTTCTTCTCCATGGAAGTCATTTCATCTTGCTTAGCAGTCATCCATTTCTGTGAAGTAGGTGATGATAACGCCTCCCTGTATAAATCAAGCGTATCATCATCAAGTGTGACAGTCATGAACGAATCACCCTTAATCTTAAAATGATGACGAGGAATCTATCAACGAATACTCCTACGCTTGGGATTGCTGGAATCAGTGTCCTCTAGGACACTTCCACTGGGTGGTAATCCACTCCCACTGTCCATAACATCCGTATAATCTGTAGGATCCTATTGAGAACCGAGGTTCTCATTGATGTTTGAATATACGGTGATCTCCCCTGATCCCAACTCTGGCTAATTCATCTCGAAGAGCTCCAGATTTATCCCTAATCGCTTCTTGATTCAAAACATCCTCGGTGAAATCTACATCACGTGACTCAATTTGTGTTAGACCCCTATCGGTATATTCATGGACAAAGACGTAGCCCTTAGATTTCCCTGAGTATCTAACAAAGACGCATTTAATGACTCTCTTGTCTAGCTTCCCTTTTTGGTGGGAAGGCACATGAATATAACCTGTCAACCCCCATGGCCCCATGTCAGTTAGTTTAGGTGCTCTACCTATCCATAACAAGTATGGTGTGTTAGGAACTAACTTCGTAGGAAAATGATTCAAGATGTAAGCCATAGTCATCAGTGCCTCTGCCCAAAAAGTAATGGGTAGGAATGGATGCGCCATCATCAATCTCACCATGTCTAGAAAAATACGGTTCCTTCTCTCTGCAACACTATTTTGCTGAGGTGTGCTTAAGATCGCCAATTGCCTGTGGATTTCCTTTTCTTTACATAACTCTAGAAATATGTCAGATAAATACTCGCGTCCTTTATCGGTACGGAGATACTTCATGTGTCGATCCAACTGGTTCTCAACTTCAGCTGCAAAGCAATTAAAGCAATCTCATGCTTCCAACTTGTGGTAAATCCAGTACACATAACCGTATCATGTGTAGTCATCAATGAATGTGAAGAAATAGGACTATTCGTGGCGGGCCTAACCTTGATTGGTCCACATATGTCAGAATGGAGTAACTCCAAAGGAACGTTTGCTCTTAATGCCTTTTCAAATGGTTTCTTACATGAGTTACCAGCCAAACAATGCTCACAAACGAGTAACTGAACCTTGGCAAGCGATCCCAGTAGACTTCTTTAGCCAATCGGTTCATCCTCTTTAACCCTATGTGGCCTAGTCTAGCATGCCATCTCAATGAATCAAAAATAATAATGTCGTCATTATGGGAAGTCAAATTGGAAACCAAATTTGTATCACTTGTATTATCAATATCAAGTTTAAACAACCCACCAAAAAAAATCCCCTACCATATAAAATAACTCTAAAGAAATGGAGACACAATCTTTACTGAAATTGAAAGAAAAAGCTAGTCTAAATAACTCTGCTACTGAGACGAGACTACAATGAATGACGGGTGGATAGAGTATGTCATGAAGCATCAGTGCGCGGGTCTCTCGCGTCTTTAGAATGTACGTACCAACCCCTAGAACATCTACGCTAGTACTATTCCTTATGTATACTTTCTGACTCCCAGCTGGTATTTTCTTTTAATTCACGAACCCATCTCTGTCTCTAGCTATGTGTCTACTTGAATTGAAATGTACTATCCAATCTAGACTAGAATGAGAAAACAAGACATCAGTGCAAACCATGCAACACAAGATAGAGGTTGGGCTGGTTTGTACTTACTTCTGCTAAGTGCAAGCATGAGAAAAGTCTCCGAACTTATCACAATTGTAGTAGATCACCTTGGATATGTCTTCTTTCCTCTAGGGCGCTTGATACCTTTTCCTACCTTAAGTGCTTTCTTAGTTGTTTTCCCCTATTGGGGCACCGTACCCTTGCACCTAGAGCTGGATGTCTTGCGCTTCACTAGTTTGGCTAAGAGCGTAGTGTTGTTAGACCTTGTAGTTTGACGCTCTGCCTCAGGCTCAAGATGAAGCACCAAATTGATGAATGTTTTAATGTTCTTATTATGCATTATGGTCAGCTTTATGTGCTCTCATAATTTAGGTAGAGATCTCAGAATGGCGAGAATCTACTACTCATCAGTTGGGCTGTTCCCAGCGGCTTTCAGATCTTGTATCATTGACGGCATCTTCCTTAGATGCTCAAGCATGCTCATGCTGGGAGGCATCTTGTAGGTCTCCATAGTGACCCAGATCCAGAGATTAGTGTGGTGATCAATTTCGGGATTTAATTTTTTAATACGGTTAGTTAATAGAAATAATTAAACGAGTCATAGGGATTAAATTATAATTTCTTGTATTTATAGGGTGTTGATTCATAGATTAAGTGAAGATTTGGGGTTAAAGGGTAATTGATTTGTTCTGAGAGAACTATTAGCAATTTCCAAAAATTATGTTTCTAATTGTATGAGAAGTGTGCGTGTGTGGTATTGTGGGTTGATAGGGGTGAGAGAAGGAAGGAAAGCTTCCTTATCCCTCTCCCCACGTCCCTTATAAGTTGTAGGCTGGTTTAGTATATTTCCTATAAGCTTGAGAGAGGATTAGGGTTTTGAGAGAAAGAGAGAAAGAGAGTGAGAGCACATTCATTCCAGCCCTTGGAGAGGAAGAGAAGGAGAAGAGAAAAAAAATAGGTGAATTGCAAATCTGAACCGTAGCATATCGATTATTGGATCAAGATGAGGCAAGTTGCATTTTCTGTATAATCCTCTTGGGATTTCGGGGTCGTTAGCATGTGATCATATGTTTGTTATAGGAATTTGGGGGTTTAATTTGCGTTAAAGTATGTTTATATGCTAATATGTATGGTTTAAGCATGTTGCGTGAATTTAATAAAGGATAAATTTGATTTCTAGATTTTATGAGCATATGTAGGTTGATCCTTGTGAATCTTGTTTACCATGTTAATAAATGGGTTGGACATGATTTATTGGGTGTATTATTGCTATGATAATGATAATTGACGTTTGAACTTGATGGGAAGGAACTAGATACCAAAAGTTGGGATTCACGAACCTAGAAAAATACCTTGAATCGCAACCCATCGGCACCCACCGGTGGAGCTGTCGACAGAGAACTGATTTCCTCAGGGGTCCCCACGGTAGGCACTAGTATACCAATGATCCTACTGACAGGGACCATAAAACAGTGTAAAATTTCCCACCGGTAGGCACCGGTATACTGGTGACCCTACCGATGGACACCCGATCTGTTTCTGAACATGTTTGACTTAGGGAATTGACCAATGGCTTAGGGGTTGAACCACTTGACTTGGGGTTGTGTCCCCACACATATTGGGTGAATTGAGACATGGAAATAGATATTAAATGATATGATTTAGCTTGCTCACATGTGTGATATGTTATGCATGATATACTTGGGATTGGTTGTGCATTTTTACAATGGAAAGGATTCCCGTGATGGCTTCATAAGGATTATTCGTGTGTATAGGCGCACGGATAGCTATCGAAGTGTGTTATCATATCAAGCCCCAGACCCGTAGCACGAATCCCAATGAGAAAATTGCATGGATCTCAAGGTGAAACCATCGGGATCCACAACTGGACCGCAGATTGCTACCATAACATAATGCAAATAAAAGTAATAAAGTGCTTTCATTCAATACATCAGAATGCGAAAGCAAACAACTACATAAAATCCAAAGTAAATAAATAGTGCATGGCTTCAGCAGGAACTAAACAAAATATAATCCACAATCCAACTACTACGTCCAAAGGATCCTCAAAATACATCAACTACATAAATCAAGTTTAATAGTCTAACTCCATCAGGAGTGAAAGGCAGTAAACGAAAAGCAAAGCAAGCAAGCAAGTAAAGTAGCAAGACAATCCACGCAACAACTCCGACTAGAGTGGACCTTCCTCTTCCCATCCTACAACATAAAACGTTGCGTGAGCCTATGATTGCTTAGTAAGAAGCAAAGGAATGTTCACTCGTCCTCTCATGGAATCAATCACAAGGGTTAATACCATAGTAATCCAATAATAAAACCACACAAAGGGATGCAAGATGAATATAGCTTATGAGATGAAATGAAAACATTTACATGACCTAGAATGAATGCATTGAGTCACATGCACAAGCAATGATAGAGATGCAAAATATAATGAACTAAGATTAATGTTTCATGGTAAGTGATGTGCAATTATAATTACCACTCGCAATAGAATGAATCCTAGTAGGATAGGGCTATGTTGAGGGTGTCGAACCTTAAGGATTGAAGGGGTTTAAATTATCAAATTATCAGAATTAATTCTAAATTGTTTGGTAGACAGATAGAAGGAATTTGTGAATTTAATTCTAAAAAATAATTTAAACTAAATTAAAAGAATCTAAATCAATAGGATAAATGTAGAATATTGATGATCCCGCTAACCTAATGAATATAGTTAATCTCATGAAATTAGGAAATTAATTCAATGTTTGAAATAGACTTGTGTGGCTACAAGCTCACTACAATGTCACCCAAAAGGTATCATAATAAG
>JAUPMG010286083.1:0-17935 GCA_031762675.1 Pachysandra terminalis | reverse complement strand
ACTAAAATATAAATTTCAAAACTTGGATCAAGGGTATTTTCGGCATTCCAATTCTTAAGTTGAAAAAAATCACTAAAGAGTAGATACTTTATAAGCGTCTTCCCTAAACCCACAAAAAGTTGGTCAATGCACCAAATCACAATTGACCAAGTGTGCATTGACCAACCCCTAATTTTGCCTAAATATTTTCCTAGTTTGTCGAGAAATATTATTGGAGATAACACTCAGAGAGTTGTCCACACATACATTGGAGATGACACTCAGAGGGTTGTCCACACACACAGAGGATTGTCTTTCCAGACCATTGTAGTGTCACATACACACATTGACACACACATGCACACACACACACACAAGAGTGTTAGTGGGGAAGATACTTAGAGGGTTGTCTTTTTAGGCCACACACAAGAGTATTTTGGGTTGTGAATAGTTCATGGATTTTTACCTCTCCATATCATGATTTGGTATAAGGATTTTCCTAGTTTGTCGAAGAGTATTATTGATGGAGATGACACTTAGAGGGTTGTCTTTCCAGGTCATTGTAGTGTCACACACACGCACGCACACACAAAAATCAGGGTGGAATCCATTGGACAGTTGAGAGGGAATATAATAGTAGAATTTTTGTTGGCATGATACATGACATCAATTTCATATGCCATGTATTAGCACCGGTTTAACAAAAATCAGCTTGATTAGATCTTTCTAACCATCAAGTAATGGATCTCTTCCTAAGAACTATTGTGTTCTAGGCTTTTAGCCATCAAGAATAATCAATAGTTTCTATGGGCATCTTTATCATTGGATAATCTTTTGGCATCAAAATGTTTTAGGTGGGGCCTACAAATTGAATGGTTTGGATTGACCATTCATGCACATCATTAGTGTTGTTAAAGGCGCTCTCTAGGAGACTAGGCATTTTTTTCAGAGGGTGAGGCGATGGTCACCCAAATGGAGTGTGCCTAGAATCCTAGGCGAAAAGGCAGCCTAAGCAATAAAGCGACAGCCTAGTTGCCTATTTAACTCAAGCGGTCGCATAGTTTAAACTATTATTCGACTTTTGTTATAAGTTAGAATAACATTTATTTATTAATATAGTGCACGTAATTTATATAATAATTTATAAATTATTATCTATTTTAAACTTATCAATACAATTATCTAATTTTTAATATAATTCAAATTATCTATGCGCAACAGCTGCCACATTGAAGGAAAGGAGATTACGTTTGAAGGTTTTGCATTTTTTCGTAAGAGATGGATGAGAAACATAGACCGATGTGGGATTCTCTCCAGCTGGTTGATCCTCCAGGATGAAGAAATTGATTGGTGGATTCGTAAAATTAGTGGCTCGTGTGAGAAAAGAGGCTTTGGCGTTCTTGGTTCATCGAGAGTTGCAAGGAGGTCGCTACTAGGAGAAATGCAAGAGGCTCTTTTGTTAAGCTTTTGGCTTTTGCCAAGGATGTCCGACAAGTTTTGCTTTTCTTTCCAAAAGGTTTGGCTAATGTTGGATGGGCGTAGAATTGGGTCAATCAGTTTTTCAGAAACCTTAATGGTTGTGGTGGGCTACCTGATCATTCCGATGTTGTTGATCGAGGGACGATTGGCTGTGGAGAAGCCATTGATGTTCTTCCTACTGAAGTGGAAGGAGGCTTGTCTTAGTTGTGAAAGAGAAACAATGTGGTTGGAAGTGTGTCACATTTTGGATGGGCACTTGTGGTGGAGTTTTGCCCTAATGACTTTAGATGGACCAAGGCTATTTGTTGTTATGCATCTAGTAAACTCAAATATTGGAATAAGGTGAAAGATCAAATAAGAGAAGAATGTCATAATATCGAATGTGGAAATCTTGTGGGTATTAATGCATGCAAAGCCATTCTTTTTGTGAAATCTGAGGAAGATGTTAGGACTCTCTTGACCAAGAAATTGGTGAGGGTTTTCTGGTGCTGATGTGGTTTTCTCCCGGTGGCCTTTGGGGGGTGGTTCTCTCGTTGGCCCGATGAAGGAAGAAGGTTTTTAAGTGGTGTTGGAAGGGGTGCAGGCTCATTTTCTTGCGGTAGAGGCCTTTAAATTCATAGGAGACCTACTTGGGGGTATCAAAGATGTAGAGAACATCTCTCTGATGGAAAATGGGTTACGGAAAGTTAAGATGTGGGTAAAAGAATCTTTGGGAAGAAGAATTCCAAGATTAATTACTCTTTGGGATGGGTTTTGTTAATTTGAAGTGATTGTTGAATTTCTGGTAATCTCTTCGATGGCGACCGAAATTTTTTCTCCGAAGAGTGATAGTAGGGTTGAAGATGTGTCTGTTTTGATGCCACGTGGGGTTGTTGGATTGGTTGTTGGGACTAGTAAGGTAGTAAAACAATCTGGCAGTAGACTGAGAATTAATGACAATATTGAAATTTTGAACTGCAATATCCCGCCCAAATCGATGGGTAGACCCACATGTGATTTTGAAGTGGATGGGCTTAAGTATTCAGCCCCAGCTGGTGTTTTCTCCAGTGGGTAAGTCCAAGTTGGGCTTTCAATGGATCTAGCCCACAAATCTTTTAGTGTTGAGCCCCACTCTAGGGCCAGATTGCGATCTGGTGAAAAAGGAGGGAACGAAGGCCCACGTAGAAGAGGAAGAGGCGTTAGTTGGTCTTTTCAGGATGATCCACACAACAAAGGGTCGATTAAGAGAAGATCAAGGAGGAAAGACGATCTAGAGGTGTTAATTAATAGAGAAGTAGAGAATGCTTTGGAACAGAGTTTGAGAGGCTTTCGTTCAAGTGAGGTGGATTCAGCTCTAGTGGAAATTGGAGCTATTGGGGGGATACGACCATGTCGGATAATGGGTGGGTATCCCCTACTGGTAAGCTGGACGTTGGGAGATACTCAAGTAATGTAAGACTGAATACATCCTCCTTCAATGATGGCAAGCAAGTTGTGATTGAGGGCAATGGTGTAAACTCCTCGTCTACTCATTCAGGCTCTTTTGTTCTACCAATGGATTTGTGTCAAGTCTTGGACATTCCTTTTGCAGATCATCTGAAGGAAAATGGAGTGTATGAAGATTTTATTTCTTTTATCAGTAAAGTGTATATTAACATTCACAGTACAAACATGTATTAATGTTAATAACACATGTTAATATATTATATCATATATAATAATAATCATTAACTATAATATTAATGCATTTGTACTAATATAAGTTTTTTTACAAGTCTAGCCTTTTACGAGCCAAGGATTTTGTGAGTCGAACTTTTACAAGCCGAGCCTGAGCCAAAAATTCTTTAACAATCTTGAGCACAGAATTTTTGAACGAGCCTAAGCCATGCTCAAAGTTTACGAGCTCGAGCTGATCTTGGCAAAGCTCGATTCGGCTCGGCTTGTTTACAACCCTACTTTCATGTACATAGGCTCTATTGTTAAAATCATTCGATTTAAATCAGTGAAAAAGTCAATTTATGTTTGAATTTTATGATTCACACATTAAATCTTACTATTTACGATTAATCATACAATTCATAAGATCCATGTGATTCAACTCTGCAACACTAAGAAAACCCCCACTACTTTTTTACTAGAAAACTTTTTGTTTCTTGATTTGATCCTTGTTTATATAGAACATAATACTTTAAAATGATTAAACATGAGTAAAGAAACATAGTTTACTAATTTTAAATAATAAAAAAATTCTTTTCCTAAAAGAAATCCCAAACTGTACTTCTACTAAAACTACTATGGTTCTTATGATTTACGATTCAATTCTAAGTGGGCCCTAACGATTTTTGATTTGATTCACGATTTGGCAACCTCACGTGCAAGTTATCAATCTTTAAAATTTCACTTCTGCACTCCATCAAGTTAATAGTTTGGTATCCATTCCCTCCCTGATACTTACGTTCTCTAGGAAATCTCAATTCATACCATGAGCAAGCCGAGGAGGTTCATATTGTGTGGCAATAAGATTATGGACTTCAGCTTGCTTAAAAGAGTCATGCTCATAAAACAAGCCTGGCAGCTATTCACTGATAAGGAAGCTTTATGGGTCAAAAGTACATAATTCAGGTTCCTGAACTCAAGATTACAGAAGACGCTGTCCAACTTGCATTGCGTTCTCCTTGCATGTCTTCATCGACGTTGCTTTTTGACAGGAAGACCAAAAGCTAACTATCGAGACTTTGGGTTATATTATCGCTAGAAAGACTGATGGATTGAGTGATTACCTAAGGCACATAGTATGAATAATGGAAGGGGATTGAGTGATTACCTAAGGCACATAGTATGAATAATGGAAGGGGATTGCATAATTATTTTTGGATATCCTCAAAACCTTGAGCAATTGGTCCTTGCCAACATCTGATGTTGACTACTAGAATCACCACACATGAATCCCAAAAAATAATGGCAGTATAACACATCTTAACAATGATAATACTAATAAAGGGATATGTCTTGTGGACATGACAACCAAACAGGACACAATCAATGGAGAGAGCACCTTTTTTTCTTTTCTATATGACTATGATATCAGCATCCCTCCCCCCACCCACCTACCCACACATCACAAATATCTTCTACATACTCCACCTAACTTTTCACGTGAGAATTATAAACTTGAAAGAACTCCTCAAATCATAATCCAAGGTAAATGACTCCTTGAAACACGGTCGAAAAGCATCATAAATCCCGGAGGAAGCCAAAAGGTCAAATGAAGGTAGCGAGAAAAAAAGCCCATTTAACATCAAATGTAGGGTATAAAACAAACAAAACCTACCTTAAAACATACCTGATAAAGTTCTACTCTGGTTATTATGCTGATAGATTATAGAAAAGAGAATAAGGGAACATATTGTCTCCTAAGCTCAACAATTATGTCATCTACCAATCAATGTTTCTCTCCCACTAAACTTCTTCCTAAGATAGTAGATATGGCAACCACATATCCTACGAAATCATAACTTGAAATATCTCTCCACAGTGTTGTTCTCAATCATGGGAAACAAGAAAGCAGATTCTCTTGAAGACTTGCCAACATAAACCTAGCAAATAACAAGAGAATATCATCCACCCCACAACTATAAATAATCAGAGAACCTTCTCACAGTCTTAGTGATTCTACCCCCCCTCTTTTTACAAGGCAAAATCATATCACATTAAAGTACACCACCAAGCACCAATGTTTTTCCAATTATCATGGATAGCCCTCCATTCCGACGAAAAATATGCTCATAAGACAAGCCTATTGGGATATACTATTAGCTATCACCAAACCTCTCTTTTAAGTTGTAACAAATAATGCCCAAAATTATGCACTACTTGTCCTAAGTCAGACACATCACTACCTTCCCTAACTTCATTCCCTAGATGACTGTGTGAACTAAGGATAAACAAACTTACATATTGTCATTTTCAGGTTCCTTCCACACCAGTTTTCAAGAATCTGAGTGCAACTAAAGCTTCTTGCTTCTTTATAAACATCTATAAAAGTAACAACAATTGGCAAGTGCTCCTTCCAAACAATTATCTTGTAAACAATAGAATCATCTTAGATTCGCAAACTTGAAGAGTTGCCCTCGATTCCAAATCAATATTCTGTACATAACCGTGTTGAGTCTGTTGACTTATTTAATGAGATAAAAGCACCACATATATTGTTGATAACCTATGAAGCCAAAGAGCTCCATAGATATACATGAACAACTCAAAATAGGCTATGGTGCTATAAGCTCTTGGACTAACACTTCTAGCAACCAGTTAGAAGTCCCCTAACATCCTCGACAAACACACAAAAAGAAGCATTGGAAACAACCCTTTGCCATCTATCAAGTATCAAGAACAGACTTGTATCTTCCCTTGCCCCATAAACTCAAAAGATTTCCTCCGCAAACATGCCCATCCTCCCATGCTCTTGAATTGTCAATACGAATCTTACTCTCAAGTGTTAATCCTCGTAAAACCAAGGTTGTCAAATTGTGAATCGAAACAAAAATTGCAATTGAACTAAATCATAATTTTGTACTATAAATTGTAAGATTCAAAGCAATTTTAGTAGTAGGTTTGGGTTTTAGATTTTGTAATTTCTCGTAGAAAACGAGTTTTTTGCTGTTAAAATAAGTAAATTGTACTTCTTAATGCATATTTAGTCATTTTAGAGTACTAGATGGGATTTCTCTTAGAAAAATGAGTTTTTGAAGTTAAAATAAGTAAACTACGTTTCTTAATGCATATTTAATCATTTTAGACTTTAGACTACTAGATTCTATATAAAGAAAAATTAAAAAAAAGGTGGTGTGAAATCAACTAAGCTAATATTAGAGTAGGAAGATTAGAGAAAAATAAATAAACCAATTAGGTGAACTAACATTAAAATTAGATGGTGTGATACATGTCTCTCGGGACGCCATTGTTAATGGTAAGATCAAATCCCATAACTAAAATTAAATACACACATGTCAAACCAAAATTCCAATTCAATATCTTTTTGTAATATTTTTTGGTATTCCATAATAATTTTTAGGTATAAAATTAAATACATAGAAAAATTTTAAAAAAATATTAACAGTAAATTGTATTAGCTGTTCTACATAGTCAGAACAAGCTTTCAGAACTCTTCTACTATTTAGGTTAAGAAGCTAAGACATGTACGGTCTCCACATTGCATAAGTTTCTCAGATGAGTATGCAGCTAAATTTGGTATGGAGCCTAACGCACAAGTCTGAACAAGTTTATTTAGCTAAATTTCTTTCTATTTCATAATTTTCTACTAGGATTTCCCTTTTTCTATTTCAAGACATGTATACTTGGATAAGGATTAAGAAATAGCTTCTCAACGGTTCAGAAACTTGAGTCACTGTCTGACTCCAAATTATGTCTATCAGTGTCCACTCAGCTTTCCCAATAGCCACAGAAGAGTGTTGGGCCAATTATTGCACTATGTCATGCCTTTATACACCTTCAATATTGGAAATATTCATTTAATATAAAAGAGAGGAATTTAAGATTCTTAAAACCAGAAGAGCAATGATGCATGAGACCAATCATCTTGACGAAGTAGAAGTATAGAAAAAGGGATATAATTCATCAAAAGAAAAAAGTGATTTGAATCAAGAAATAGTTTATTAACATCGCAGTGGATAGAACATAAGAGGAAAATTATTTGGAAGCTGGCTTGGTCCCAAATGAGTGGCTCCTAGTTGTTTGCTACTTCATCCTTTGTCATTCTTAAGCTAATTTTAGCCCCCACATGTAAAGCCTAGAACCCTAGATTTGATATGGTTCCTAAAAAAGTGATATTCACATCAAAGTGAGGTTCCTAGCATAGTTTTAGATTATTGCAACATACCAGAGACCGTACTCTTATCAAGATTGACCTTCATCCCTGAGATCATCTCAAAAACTCTGATGAGGCATTTCACCTGAAAACTCTACTCCTTTGAAGCCTCAAGAAATAAGATAGTATCATCAGCGAATTAGAGGTGCGATACATGAATTCTATCCAACCCAACCTGAAACCCTCTAACAATACCCTAGCTTCCGCGGTCTTAAGGAACGCACTAAAAACATCACTGACAAGGGTAAAAGGAAAATAGACAAAGGATCTCCCTAATGAACACCCCGAGAAGAAGGAAAAAGTGCCTTAATGCATCCATTAATCACAAAGGAAAATTGAGCATTCTTCACACACCCTCTCATTCAATTACTTCATTTCTCTCCATTCCCTTTCTATTCTAGAATAGAATCCATGAACTCCCATTCTACCCTGTCATGGGTCTTTTCGAAATCAAATTTACAGACCACACCTGCTTCCCCAGATTTCCTCTTATCATCCACACATTCATTAGAAATAAGAACACTATCAAGAATCTAAGGACCTCTAATAAATGCGCTCTGATTCTGAGAAACCACAACATCAATCACCATCTTAATTCTGGAAGCCAAATTTTTGCAATGACCTTGTACAAACTAGTGGTAAGACTAATTGGTTTGAAATCGCAAATGTCCTTGGCCCCTGCCTTCTTAGGAATTAGCACAAAAAATGTAGCATTAGTAGCGTTGTTAATAATCCCACCATTAAAGAATTCCTTCATAACCTCCATCAATTCCCCCTTAATCACATCCCAAAAATCCTGAAAAAATGCAATTGTGAACCCATCCGGACCCGGTGCTGTATCCCTACTCAAATCCCACAGTGTCGTTTTGATCTCTTCTTCCGTGAATCATCTTTCCAATCACTCAACTTGTGATTGAACCAATCTAGGCCCCTCAACATGATTTAATTCAAACTTGAATGATTGATCCGATGAATGCAACCTCGAATAGAAAGACGAAAAAGCCTGTTCAAAATCCTCAACTCTATCCACTTTCCTCCCTTCCACCACCATACTATGGATACGATTTCTCTTTTTCCTTCCATTCAGCACTTTAGGAAAAAAACTAGTATTCTAATCTCCCTCTTTAAACCAAGTACCTCTAGACTTTTGTCTCCAAAAAATCTCCTCTTGCTTCAAAAGAGTACTCAACTCCCCTTTCACCCCAAGTCTAACCTCTCTATCATTCGGATCAAGACCAACCTTAATCTCCTTTTTTATCAAGTTCCTCGATATCATCTAACATATTATTTTTTTTTCTCTAATATCTCCAAACATGGCTTTATTTCACCCCCAAAGTGACACTTCCACCAATCCTCCACTTTTGCTTTAAATCTCGGGTGCAAGAGCCACATATTCTCAAAACGAAATGGGTAGGGTCTTGCACACTAATGATCATTGGAGATAAGAATAGGGTAATGATCAAACACGGGCCTAGGAAGAGCATATTGAGATATGAAAGGATAATGCTCATCCCACCCACCAGAAGTGAGAAACTTATCAATTATGGAACACACTAAGTTAGAATGCATGTTGGACCAAGTAAATTCAGCCCCTCAAAGAGGATAATCAATCAATTCATGATCCGCAACGAAATCATTAAACTTCCTCATACTATGAGAAATTTTGATCCTCCCTCCCATTTTCTCATTCACCGTTCTTACAACATTAAATCACCAACAAGGCACCATTGCAAAAGGAAAGACCGACCCACATTCCCTAATTCAACCCAAAATTCTTCTCTCCTATTAGCCCGATTGGGACCATACGCCCCAATAAGAAACCATTCAATCCCATCATGTATACTTTTGAATTTAATAACCAGTGAAAACTCCCCCACTAAGAACACCTCACGACATACTGACAACGCATCCCACACAATAAGAATGCCGCTTGACGAACCTTAAGACCCAAAAAAACACCACTTACGGTCCCTATCACCCCACAATCTTCTCACTAAACTTCTATCAATAATTTGTTTCTTTGTTTCTTGAATCACCAAAATGTCTGGATTCAATCTATTACAAAAATCTCTAATTGCTCTTTTCTTATCCGCCCCACCCAAGCCTCTAATATTCAAACAAAAGAGGGCAAAATAGTCCATAAAACAAGCTAACAAAAGAAGAAACTATCCTGCGACGCCCAAAACTCCGAACCCGGAGTCCACAAAGCCAACCACCTGTCAAACACCAACATCTATCATATCATCAGCAGGTAAACCCACGAACATCTCCTCCTCTCTTGACCTACACACTACCTCCCATATGATAAGATGACACTTCTCCTGACTCCCCCCTCCCACAAGAAATCTCTCTGTAATTTTTCCAACGACTTCATGACTCTACCAGGAGCTCTAAACATGGAGGGATAGTAGACATGGATGTTTGCTAGAGCAGCTTTAATTAAAGTAATCCTACCCCCAAGCGACATATAACCTTTGTTCCACGATGCTAAACTCTTCTCTACCCTATGTACCACTGGGTCCCAGAAACTAATCACCTTAGGGTTCCAACCTAAAGGCAGACCTAAATAGGACAAAGGCCACCCCTCCACACGACAACCTAAGACGGCTGCAAACACTTCCACCCTCTCAGCAGACATGCTCAACCCAGCTAAATTACTCTTCTCCAAGTTCACCTTAAGACCCGACACCATCTCGAAGCACCTAGCAATGGACTTGATCCAATATGTTTGGACTTCATCCGCTTGCAGAAACAGTAAGGTGTCATCCGCATACTGCAGATGAGAGATACACACTCTATCCCTACCAATCAGAAAACCCGAAATCAAACCTAACTCCTCCCCTCTAACTAAAAACCTGCTCATCATATCAACCACCAAAGTAAAAAAGCAAGAGTGACAACAAGTGTAGTGACCCTGACGCGAAAAATAAGAAATAATGATCAAATTGAAATTAATTAAGACTGAATGAGATTCAAATTTGAATTAGTGACATTAAAGAGGAATCATAATTAATGGACATTTCCCTAGACTTAATTGTATGGTTTATAGGCTAATTAGAGCATTGGACTAATTACTAATCAAACATGTGGGTATAATAAGGATGAAGTTGCAGTGAAGAATTTGTAATTAAAAGAAGTCATGGGGGAGTGTAGTGTAACTAACTAAAACTAAGATTGTAATGACCAAACTTAGGAAATCCACTTAACGATTTATAGTTTAAGTATTTAAAGGAATTTGAAATAATTATTGAGAGAAATTATGAAGCGGGGCAAACTTGTAAGTAAGAAGAAATTTAGGGTGTTGTGTGTTATTGGCTATTGTACCGATTGGGTTTTTGGACATAACTTAAAGACCACGACTAGTGTAGGTCTATTGATTGGATTAGGTCATTGGACCCATGTGGTCCAACCACGCTTGATTGGGGTAGTGGAGAGGAGTAAAAACCCTAATAACCTTTCTTCTTATTGTTCTCTTGTAAACGTACCTATGGATGGGAGAGAAATGACGGCTGGCATTTTGTGTGGGTGCTTGGGTGTACTGTAGCAGAAGAAGAGGAAAAGAAGAAAGGTGAGGAAGGAAGATGATTGGGTTAGCATCACATATAGGAACACACGCTGTAAGTAAATTCTCAGTATGATCCTCTTATCGAAATCTGATTTCAATGTAAGTTGCTGGAATAAGTATAGTTCTCTTATCGAAATCTACATCTCAAGTTCTTGGTTTTGAATGATGTTTGTGTTTATTGATGATTAGATGCTTGGATTCTCACAATAATGGTTTTAAATGATGTATTTGATGTTTGTTTATGTTTTTGGAGTTGTGGATATGGATTTATGGTGCTTAGACTGGATTTGATAACCTAGATTTGGATTCCGAGACAGAGAAAAACCCAGAATTTTCCCATAATCTTGCAGTTTGGCAGACGTCAGTCCACCGATGCCTCTGCCGACAGAGAGCAAAATCTAGTTCATTTTGGGAGTTCGGCAGACATCGGTACACCGAAAACTCCACCGAACCCCCTGTGACTCACAGACATACTTTGGTCCACCGACCACCCTACCGATAGAGACCTGTTTTTAGACCATTTTGTCAATTCGGCAGGCATCGCCGACGCCTCTGCTAACGACACAGTATGTTGCACAATACTGTTTGGGAGTTTTGGAGGATGACCTAGGCGGGTGATATGGGGCTTCAACCGTTGATTGTTGTTGATTCTGGAAGCAAGATTTGGCTGTGGAGAGTCTATATTGGTGTTCCAAAGTTATTGTGACCATCATCCCACCTTAGGATTGATCCAGATTTGTTATGGAAGATCGATTAATTGGTTAATTGGTTTGCTCTTGTTGTGATATACCGATTGTGGAAAGGATCCCCGTGATGGAATCCGGCGGATTATTCGTGTGTATGGGCACACAGATAGCTTCCGAAGGGTGTTATCACTAGAAATCCTACTGTTACTTGTAAGCATAGCTCGCATAGCCAACCGGGCAGTGACAGATGTGAGTTATGTACTGATAGCTGGTCCGGTCAACCGGGCAGCGACAGATAAGGTTTGTGGTATTGTCTCGATGTTGTTTTGTGATTGATAGGAAGCTTATGAATGTTTGCAATCAGATTATCCGCGTGTATAGGCGCGCGGATAGTTTCTGTTGTTGACCTTCATTTGGTGTCCTAGTTTAATGCATTACATACTAGATTGATTCAAGTGATAAGTGTACCGGGAGGTGGAAATCTACGGAGAAACAACTGCAATGCCTCTGGTTGGGTTAACTATATACCCGTGGGGTGAAAGGGCCCACTTAAACTAAGGTAGGAAGCTTGCGAGCTCCTATACAGGTTCACTAGTCCTCGAGTACTGTACACTCGTAAATTAGCTGTATGGTAGCCTTCGTGCCATGGGTTAGCGCATGGAACGGAGAGGGGACTTCCGACAGTTCCTTGGACCACGTCCTAAATCGGTTATTGTTGTTGAGAAGTTACACGTGAGGTCCACTTATCAGGAGATGTTAGTCGTAGTACATTCATTGTGCATCCATTTCATTATTTGTGTGTTTCTTCTCATTGCATTCATTATAGGACATGTGATTTACTCATTCATACCATCTCATCTCATACTTAAATATTCATTGTTATCATGATTGTTGTACTAATTTGATGCCTGTGATTTATGATACTAACACATGTTGATATCTGATTTCCATATGGGGATGGTAACTGCATAATTTCTTATTGACCCTCCTAACTCATGCAACTTGTCATGTTGCAAGTGAGGTGAATGGTGGTGGAACTTGATGTGCTGCTTGTTGCATGCTTGGTTTATCTTTATTTATATTTTGATTGGTGCTTCTGCGAGGGCTTTGAGATGTAATAGTTTTGTTTAGATTATGTTGGTTAGTCATGACTCTACTGAAGTCATTGACCATTGTAATTATAGTTGATTTTATTGGTTTATTATTTCAGCTTCCGCACTCTGATTTAATAAAGGTATCTATTACTGTTAGTTTTACTTGTGGTTTGGTAGCAATCCGCGGTCCAGTAGTGGATCCCGAAGGTCTCACCTCGAGATCCGTGCTATCCCTCATTGGGAATCGTGTCACGGGATCCGAAGTGTGACAATGGATCACCTTGTCTCAAGCCACGGGAGGGGACAACTTGACCGCACACATCTTTGTTCCAAAGAAACGAGAGCACCACATTACTGACACACCCAACAATCCACCTCCTCCATCTTGTCCCAAAGCCTTTCCATTCCAATACCTTATCAAGGAAGTGCCATTCCACACGATCGTACGCTTTTTCCAAATCGAGTTTAATAACCAAACCTTCTTTACCATTCTTCTTCCATTCATACACCACCTCATTGGCAATAAGGACACTGTCTAGAATCTGCCTACCTACAATAAACGCACTTTGGTTCTGAGTCATCAAATTACCGACCACCAACTTTAAGCAGGAAGAAAGCACTTTAGCAATAATCTTGTAGAGGCTAGTGGTTAGACTAATTGGCCTAAAATCTTTCAATTCCCTTGACTTTCTTTGGAATGAGCAATAAAGGTGGCGTTCGTCAACTTATTAATAATCCCTCCTGCATGGAATTCCTAAAAAGCTCCCATCAACTCATCTTTCACCGTATCCCAGCATTCTTGAAAGAAAGCAATTGAGAACCCATCCGGTCCCAGGGCTTTATCTTTACCTAGACCCCATATCGCATCTTTAATCTCTTGGAGCTTGAAAGGTCTCTCCATTCATCCCACCTGATCCTCCGATAATCTATGACCACCCAGATTAGACACATCGAAACAATACTACTGATCTGACCGGTAAATCCCTGAGTAAAACTCCGAGATCGCCTCCATTATCCTATCAGTGTCTCAAACAAAGTTCCATCAATCTGGAGTCCCACCTGAGTATTAACCTTGGCACGACCATTAGCCACTTTATGAAAAACTTTCGTGTTCTCATACCCCTCTTTAAGCCAGGTTGCCCTTGATTTATGTCTCCCACTTATCTATTCTTGTTGCAAAAGCACTTCTAATTGCTCTTTAGCTGACTTCCATCCCTCAAACTCCTCACTAGAAATGGCTCTAGACTGCTCCACTTTATCAAGTCAACCAATCACACCAATAAGATCCATTTTCCTGATACTAAGGTGCCCAAACTCCCTCTTGTTCTAATCTAGTGATATGTGAATATTAAACACACTTTCGAGTTAAACAAAAATTGATCAAAAAAATTAAGTTAGTGATGTGTGAATGTTGGCACACTCTTTTCTGGTCAAAAACTAAAATTTGATCAAAAAATATATTTAGTGATGTGTGAATATTAACATACTTTTCTAGTCAAAAACTAAAGTTCGATGAAAAAAAAAGAAATTTTTTATGGGTGAATGTTAACACAGTTTTTTGGTCAAAAACTAAAATTTGATCATAAAATTAATTTAGTGATGTGTGAATGTTAACACACTTTGCTGGTCAAAAACTAAAATTTGATCAAATTTTTTTTTTTTTTTTGATATGTGATAATATGAATGTTAATACACAATTTTCTGGTCAAAAACTAAAATTTCATCAAAAAAATAAATTTAGTAATGTATGAATGTTAACACACTTTTCCAGTCAAAAACTGAAATTTGATCAAAAAATATATTTAGTGATGTGTGAAATGTAACACACTTTTCTAGTCAAAAACTAAAATTTGATCAAAAAATAGAAATTTTTGATGTGTGAATATTAACACTTTTCCGGTCAAAAAATAAAATTTGATCAAAAAAAATATTTTTTTATTTGTGAATGTTAATACACATGTTTCTGGTCAAACACTAAAATTTGATCAAAAAATGAAATGTTTGATTTTCTAGTCGAAAAACAAAAATTTGATCAAAAAACTATTTTGGTGATGTGTGAATGTTAACACACTTTTCTGGTCAAAAACAAAAATTTCATAAAAAAAATTTAGTGATGTCAACACACTTCTCTAGTCAAAAAGTAAAATTTGATAAAAATATATATTTAGTGATGTGTGAATGTTAACACACATTTCTAGTCAAAAAATTTAAATTTTTGATGTGTTAATGTTAGCACACACTTTTCTAGTCAAAAACTAAAATTTGATCAAAAAAATAAAAAAAAAGTTATGTGTGAATGACACACTTTTCTGGTCAAAAACTAAAATTTGATCAAAAAAAATGAAAATTTTGGTGTGTGAATGTTAATACTCACGTTTTTGGTCAAAACTAAAATTTTATCAAAAAAATTAAATTTTTTCTATTTGAATGCTAATACACAATTTTTGTTGTCAAAAATTAAAATTTAATCAAAAAAATAAATTTAGGGATGTGTAAATGTTAGCACACACTTTTCTGGTCAAAAATCTAAAATTTGATCAAGAAAATGAAAATTTTGATGTATAAATGTTAATACACACTTTTCTGGTCAAAAACTAAAATTTGATCAAAAAAATAAATTTAGCGATGTGTGACTATTAACACACTTTTCTTATCAAAACTAAAATTTGATCAAAAAACTAAAGTTAGTGATGCGTGAATGTTAACACACACCTTTATGGTCAGAAACTAAATTTAGATCGAAAATATATATTTAGTGATGTGTGAATGTTAACACATTTTTCTGGTCTAAAACTAAAACGTGCTCAAAAAAATTAAACTTTTTGATGTACGAATGTTAATACACACTTTTTCTGGTCAAAAACTAAAATTTGATCAAAAAAAATAAATTTAGTGATGTTTGAATGTTAACACACTTTTTGTTCAAAAATTAAAATTTGATTAAAAAAACTAAAATTTATTTTTTGATCAAATTTTAGTGTTCGACCAGAAAAGTGTGTGTTAACATTCGTACATCAAAAAATTAATTTTTTTTGAGCAAATTGTAGTTTTTAACTAGAAAAATGGGTGTTAACATTCACATATCACTAAATTTATTTTTTGATAAATTTTAGGTTCCGATCATAAACGTGTGTGTTAACATTCACACTCATTAAATTGAGTTTTTTGATCAAATTTTAGTTTTTGACCAGAAAAGTGTGTGTTAACATTCACACATCAATAAATTTATTTTTTGATCAAATTTTAGTTTTTGACCAAAAAAGTGTATATTAACTTTCATTCATCAAAAAATTCATTTTCTTGATCAAATTTTAATTTTTGTCCAGAAAAGTATGTATAAAACATTCACACATCAAACCAGGTCAATCACTGGACAACTCGTCTGCGGGAAGATATGGAAAACATGGCAGCTATATTCTCATAGGTAAATGAGGTAAGACCAGTTGGACACACTGGCACCAAACTCCTCATCAAAGACGTTAGAACATCTAAACATAGTCCATTCATCATAAACATGTCTACGAGGCACCAGGATGCCTTAGCCAATTATACACCCAAAGGAACTATGCAAGAAGTACCTCAACAATGCCTTTTCATTACGAATGAAGGTTATTACTTCACTACTACTACCATTAGCATTAAAACATATGTAATATGATGGTCTAGAGTTAATAGGAGTGTTTTGGGGCTACACACACTTGTTTTCCCAAAATCTCTTATTGCTCGACCAAGTCTAGAAAATCAACTTTCAGGTTGAGGGATCAAATTTTGCATGGTAAGTCTATTTGTCCCGGAAATAGGCCAAACACGTGTGGTTAGTCAAGATATTCGCGCTCCCATTTGAATCACTCAAATTGGACCTAGGGAGCTGCTTGGCGACCCTTCGGCGCGCCAAAAAGTTTGAAAGTGTTTCCAATAGTTTGGCACCTCGGGGTTTGATCCAAATGAGTCTCGATAGATGAGAAGTCAACTCAGTTTATATACAAATTTGGTTCGACGACCTTTTAGGCTCACCAAAAGTGTTTCAGCGACCTCTTAGGCTCGCCTAGGTTGTCTTTAACGACAAAACCAGAGAGCCCAAATAAGCTCAGGAAATGTC
Organism: Pachysandra terminalis; assembly: GCA_031762675.1. Lineage (NCBI taxonomy): Eukaryota > Viridiplantae > Streptophyta > Magnoliopsida > Buxales > Buxaceae > Pachysandra > Pachysandra terminalis. The sequence goes on along the minus strand of JAUPMG010286083.1, from coordinate 1,167 downwards.
CAACAGGTTTGAAATTTCACCATGAGGTTGATCTCACTCCCAGGAGGGTTCGATTATGCTCTATTTTTTATTTAGATTGGTCTAAAGTGGAGATTTGGGGTTTTCTCTCTATTTCCTCCACTTAATGTTTGGTTTTTTCACAAATCAAGTCATAATGAGGGTCAGGGGTTTAAGGTTACCATCTACAGCATAAAATCTAGGTTGAAGTCTCAAGGAGAAGGTGGGCATACAACAATTAGCCCATTCTCATAGGTCATAATGCAAAAAACACAACTAAATACAACTTCAAAGTGATGATACTCAACTTGGGGTGTTTTCGGACTTGCGTCGGGATTGATTTGCCGCGATCTCCAAGGGTCTCCCATATGCTCCAAAGCTCCAAGAGAATAGAAGAGAGGAAGAAGAAGAAGAAAAATGAATGAAAAAGGCTTAAGGGCCAAATTGGGAATGTGTTCAGTAGTTGGGGCAAAACGGGGTTTCTGATCCTATATGTTTCAACTGACCACCTAAGTAACTTCTGCTAGAGGGATTTTACTGCGGGGTTTGAAGTGGATCTCTAGAGTTATCGGATAAGAATTATTATCTTGTCTAATTATTTTATTTTAAATTAATTGTTAAGGTCTTTGCTGACTAATCAGGCGGGCTCCCTAAAAGTCAAATTTTTTCTAATTAGTCTTGGGATCTAAGGGTGATTCCTAATGTGGTTTAACTTCCTGTGGTTAGGGACTAGGTGAGCACTAATCTTGTCTATTAGTGAGTTCGTTTTACTAGATATCAAATTAAACCTTGGACTTAATTAATTAGGGGTGATTATCCAGGTTCTTACAGTTTCAAATAGTAAAGAATCAGTCGTATGATTGATTAAGTTGGTTTATTTCCCTATTTAATGTCACACCCCGAACCCAGTGACCTAGATCCTTAGGTGGAATGGCACGGATCACGAGACACAACCTTCGGGATCTATTTCTAGATCACGGATCAGCATAACAAACCAAGGAATAAGATGAAATAAATCCAACTATCTGGAACTCAAGGCGCACCGTCTCCACAGTCACGAGCTTGACCTACAACATGAGTAAGTTGCTGAGCATGGAATGCTCAGTGATAGTAATCTCCAATAATCGTAAACATGATAAACTCAACATAACATAATTTATAATAAGGTGC
>JAUPMG010286052.1:0-17938 GCA_031762675.1 Pachysandra terminalis | reverse complement strand
TTTGATCTTGATTATGGTTTTAGGTGTCTTAGGATTGATTGGTTTCCTTGTGACCTAATGAGGTCTAAGCTAGGCCGCGTGCCTATTATGGAGGCCTCGTGCCTATTGTGAAGGCCACGTGCCTATTGTGAAGGCTGTGAGCTTGTTATGATGGCCACAAGCCTATTGAGAAAGCTTTATGCCTATTGTTGATTGATGCTCCCAATTTCTTTTGACTAGCCTAAACCCGGTGGTCTTAGCAAATTAGAATGGATATGAACTGTTTTATCATAATAGGATGTCTGTGATGATTTCTAAGGATTATAAAGATGCATGGGCGCGTGGATACTATTCTTGGATCATATCACTAAAATCCTAATCGTAGTAATAAGTGCATTCATCCTATGCTAGCATGATTCTTAAGTGAGCCCGAGAAGAGAAATAGAGGAGTACCATGTGTCTCCTGGTTGGTTGACTATACCAGTGGTTGAAAGCCCACTTAAATAAGGATAGAGTGTTTGCGAGGCTCTATATGGTTTTCCTGGACCATGAGTATTGTACACTCGTTAATATAGCATATGGTGGCCTTCGTACCATGGGTTAGCGCCCGAAACGAAGAGAGTGACATCCGGTTATTCCTTGTGACCTATGTCCCGAATTGGTTTGTGATTGAGAAGCAACATTTAGAAGGGGCACTTAAGTATTCAGGATAACATAGACATTGCATATCATTCATTCGTATTAAATTGTGTGAGCATAACATTTAGGTCATGTGAATGTCATACATACCACAATCATATCATAACTCAATTTGCATATCGTGTTCATTTATATCTTGCTTTTATCTCGTTTCAGTATTTGATTTATTGTATATCAAGGCATGATGGTTCTGTACTTATATGGGCATTCGAAGCTCACTGTAACGGTTCATGTTGCAGGTTGAGCTGTGAGTCTCAATTGCTGCCATGCTATACTCGTTTTATTTCACTTTAGTTACATGAAACTTTGGATTTTGGATTTTATTAGGTATTGTTGTAAGGCCCAGCTGAGTGCCGTTATTGAGATTTTGTTAATATTTCCTCTATTTCATTTGTTAGTTTCCGCAACTCTAAGATGAACAAGAATCCATTTCTTTTATTTCATCTTTGTCTTGGTTTTTGATATGGCAATCCGCGGTCCAGAAATGATCCCGAAGGTCTCACCTTGAGATTCGTGCCATCCCGCATAGGGATTCGTGCATGAGTTTTGGGGCGTGACAACTTGTAAATAAGTTGTAAAATAAAGTTAATAACTAAACTCAATATTATAGGAATGCCACTAAAGCATAGTCAAAAGGTAATGTAGAACTAAACGATGACATGTGGCATTGAAGGTGATAGAATGAGGTCATGTGTTAATGAAGTTTAATTAGAGTGTAACTCTAATTAAGTAATGTAATCTAGGTTAAGTAAATTAAGTAAAATTACTCCTAACTATCTAATTAGTAAAAATTAATAAGACTAATTGAATTAAGTGAATATGTATAAAAATACTTAAGTTGGATTAGTTCTAATAGTAGTAGAAACTAATTAGAGAGGAGAAAAACTGCAGAAGAAGAAGAAGAAGATGATGATGATGAAGGAAACCAAAGCTAGGATTTTAGCCTAAATCTTTAAGTAATAATACTAAGTTAATAGTTTTGGAATTGAAAGAATAAAATATATAGGGTTTAGAATATATTTTTATGCTTAGATTAGTTGCAATTATACCTTCTATTTTTAAGTTCAGGTTTGAAGTTGCTGGAAAAAACTATAATTCTTTTGGGAAATTCAAATTTGATGTTTGCCCTAAATATTATAATTCTGGTATGCATTTCAGATTTGATGTTTTCCCTAAATATTATAATTCTGATTTGTAGTTTAGATTTGATGTTTTTCCTAAATACCATAATTCTGATTTGCAGTTCAGATTTGATGATTTCCCTAAAAACTCTAATTCTGGTTTGCAGTTCACATTTGATAATTTTCCTAAATACTATAATTCAGGTTTGCATTTCAGATTTGATGTTTTCCCTAAATACTATAATTCTGATTTGTAGTTCATATTTGAAATTTACTATAAAAATTATATTTCTGAGTTTCTGGCACCTTCGGTTAAATGAGATCCCCTTGGCTGATTGAAGCTATCGACGACATTGTTTTTACAAAACTATGTTTTCTCAGGTTTGACGATCTCAGTGTAATATGCATGATTTACATACGTATGAGATATGTGCTATGTGGGGTAATATGCCCGCGGTTTTGTGCCAATATGTGGGTGTAGGCCATTAAGTGGCTACTACATCAATGCTATGTAATTGTGAAATGTATGGCAAGGTTATGATGTCTCATTTGGATGCCGGCTGATGAGCGACGTTCTGGAGTCCTTGCAAGTGACCATTTTATCCCATCTGATCAATGTGGATTTTGTTTAGTCTCTAATGATGGTCATGAGCCCTGGCCCGGTCATGGCATCCGAGTGACTTATGTATATTTAATTTCCTATAGTAAGTTGAATTTACCGTGAGCCTTACACCGGTGAGCTATGCTCTTATGCCAGCTACTATGGGAAGGCACCAAGGTATCCGTGCCAGCCTGAACATTTATATGTATGTTTCGGTTATTTTATTTATATTTCAGTTAAAATGTCATGCCTGATTATTGGAATGCTTCATACTACATATTGTTTATTTTTATTTCCGTTACGATTAAAGTTGTGATTTGTAACCATTAATTCAAATAGCATGATTTCTCACACTGTTTTGTTTTATCTGGTTATTGTCTACTGGGATGAAAACCTCATTAAGTATATATATATATATGTGTGTGTGTGTGTGTGTGTGTATTTTGGTGCATGTGTATATAGTCTTTTGCAGGTAATCAATGAAATTTTGATTGTGAGAGTAGGGCAAAGGAAGCGTGGGTTGGGTAGCTAGGCATCCTAAAGGTTTAGGTCCAGTGACAATGTACTTGTTTTAATTTTATTTAGATTGAAATTGTTGAATAACAGTGTAACATTGTAGATTTTAATGTATGTAATTGTCTAATGGTTGTAATAAATTATGATGTGCATCTAATGTCCATCTTCCTTGTGAAGATGATGGTCATTCTTTGAATTCCATACTGGATTTGTTGGGTGTGGAACTCGGGGCATGGCATATAGAGTTGTCTAAACTCGACTATTAACTTAGAGCCTTTAGATGTGAAATCTTTTACCTCTAAGTTGTTTTGAAGTGTACTGCAGTCAGACAACTTATTTGTGGTCTCCTCATAAGGATTCCCTTGTATAGATCTTATGACAGGAATTGAATTCGTTGGAGGAGACATGGGAGTCCTGACCATTAACATGGATAAGTCATCATCTTTATCTGAGGTAGTCGATTCTGGCCCAGATTCAGATGATTCCTCCCAAGTGTTAGCAGCCATTGCCCAACTATTAGATTTACTTTTAGATGGGAAACTGGTTGCTATTTGTCCATACATTTGACATGTATTGCACTGGGCTTCTTTTGATATATCACTAGGATTAGATTTAAGGTAGGGTTTGTCAAAATATTTATCCTCTTTGGTTGCACCATCTTTGCTTTTAGAGACGTTCCTTAGGAACCTTTTAGCCAATAAGGCTAGGTTTTCTTCTTCATGAATTACATATTCATTCTTATTTATTTTTTCTTGTGAGTTAGAAGAAGCTAAGGCAATCAAATTCCCTTTAGAAGAAGTATCAAAGTGCAACTTGAAGGTTTGGAGGGATCCTACAAGTTCTTCAACTTTTAGGAGGTCGATATCCTTACACTCCTCAATGGAGATAACCTTCGCCATGAATCATTCCGGAAGGGATCTTAGGATTTTTCTACAAATCTTAGATTAATCCATAATAGGTTCTCCTAACCCCCACATGGATGTTACTATGTCATTGAGCTTTCCAACGAAGTCCATGAACTTTTCAGGAGGGATCCTGAAAAGACCATTGAAGGTTTTGGAGGGATCCTATAAGTTCTTCAACTTTCAGGAGGTCGATATCCCTACACTCCTCAATGGAGATAACCTTCGTCGTGAATCGTTTCGGAAGGGATCTTAGGATTTTTCTACAAATCTTAGAATCCATAATAGGTTCACCTAACCCCCACATGGACGTTACTATGTCATTGAGCTTTCCATAGAAGTCCATGAACTTTTCACCATCTTCCATATTGATATTTTCAAAACGTGTGGTGAGAAGTTAGAGTTTTGATCTCATAACAATGGTGATCCCCTCATGGGTCATCTCTAGAATGTCCCATTCTTGCTTAGGGTTCAAGAACATGCAAATTCTTCGATATTCATCGGAAGAGATTGCACATGTGATCGCATTTAGAGCTTTGGCATTAACCAAGATCATTTTTTTATCCATTTCGGACCATTTATCATAGTCGAGATCTATGTGTCTATTTATCCCATCCAACTCAACCTCTTTGGTGGGAAGAGATCATGGTCTACTTATCGTAAGTAGACCGTGTCATCAATAGACTGCAAAAATGTCTTCATTTTTGCTTTTCAATGGGCGTAATTTGATCCATTGAAAAACGACGGTCTAGTGACGGATTGTCCCTTAAATTTGGACATTACTACGGATTAACTCGAGGTCGTTAGACCTTATATCTAAGCATAAGGCTATGATACCAATTGAAAGTGCCCATAGTAATTACCTACAGGGGGTGAATCGATTTTGCGCTGATATGCGAAATTATTTGGGCCCTTTTAATAACCTATTAAATTATCAAATTGTTTTAACAATTACGGGAAAATTGAAAACAATAGCTCACCTATGTTGATAGATATGCATACAAATATATGGAAATAAAGTACACAAGTAAACCATTCAACACATAAGATTTATAGTGGTTCGGCATCCCGGCCTAGTCCACCCCCTTGAGATACCACCCACGAGTCTCAAGGATTTCACTGGTAGGTTTTCTTCGCTATGGTTGACCTCCAACAATATGAAAAATTTACTGGCATTCTCCAAGCCGTTACAAGGGTTTCACTAGTTCACCCAAAAACCACAATGAGGTTTCCCGGATCTCCTCCAAACCACCACGAGGTTTCCCGGCTAACCCCAAACCACCACGAGGTTCCCGGCTAACCCCAAACCACCACGAGGTTTCATAGCTAACTTCCAACACCAAGGTTTCACGGAAACCTCAAACCATTACAGTTTTTAACCTAAATTAAAAATAGTAAATGGACTACTTCTATGAGATATTACCCCAAGCGAAGATCATCCGTTGTGAGCTTGAATCCATGTTTCGCTCTCACGTTCCTCTCTCCTTTCCACCTTGGATTTCTTCGTTGACACTTGACGGAGACGAGGGCCTTACAACCCTAGATGTGTGTGGGTGTGATATGAATTCAATGCATCACAATAAGGGTGAGGACTTGGATTTCAATCCTTCTTCTTCAATTTAGTTGACATAGAATGCCAATTCCATTATGAATGGGCATAAAATGGAAGGAGAGGTTTTTTCTATATTAAAGGAGAGCTAAGAGTTCTCAGATCTAAATCTAGGGCTTAGGAGAAAAATGTGCGGGTCTTTTGCATTTAGATCTAGGACTCTTATTATAGAGTTTCTAAATCTCGCGGCCACAGGTCGATCGGCCAAACTGGACGGTCGACCAGTGGCTCCACCGACTTACTTTAATTTGAATTTCAAACTCAAAGATCGAATGGAAAGACAAAAGCGATCAACCCTTTGAGCCACCGGTTGACCAGACCTTTCAGTCGGTCGCCCGATAGTGTTCAGGGTTTTCAAAACCGACTTAGGGTTTTGAGCAACCAATAAGCTTTCTGATCGATCGGTGGTCAACCGGAAGCTCTGGCAGGTCAACCGGGCATGTGCTGATCGCACAAACCAGTACTGGTCTGCTATGTGACCGGGACAAGGTCAACCAGTCAGAGACTGACGAGACACCCTGTTCGGTCGACCAGACACTTGGTTGGTCAACCAGTGCCCTTGGTTGCTCCACTGACTTACATTAATTTGAATTTCAAATTCAAAGGTTCAATGGAAAGACAAAATCGATCAACCCTTCGAGCCGTCAATCGATTGGACCTTTCAGCTGGTCACCCGATAGCGTTCAGTGTTTTCAAAACCGACTTAGGGTTTTGAGCAACCAGTAAGCTATCTGATCGATCGGTGGTCGACTGGAAGCTCTGGTCGGTCAACCGGGCACTAGGTCGGTCAACCAGGCATGTGCCAATCGCACAGACTAGTACTGGTCTACTATGCGACCGGGACAGGGGCTGACCAGTCGGAAGCCGACTGGACCCCTTTTCGGTCGACTGGACACTTGGTCGGTCAACTAGTGCCCCTGTGAAAGCCTAATTTTATATTTCTATGGCCATTTTTCCCAAGGTCTATCCATGAATGGTATCGACCATCCGTGGGCAATCTTTGGCTGTCTGGACTCGCATCCAGATGGCCAAGGATCAGGGCGTGTACCTCAACAAGTAAGGTTACTCCAAGCTCCCTTGAAACAAGACACTATACAATGAATAGTGCGTTTCTAGGGGCTGTCTAGTGTACGTGTGTATATACCTTTGGATAGAGGACCAATTCCGATAGATGTTTTGTTGTAGCTTGGTATTCCTTCAATCCGCAACTCTTGATCTTCAATATGCTTGGTTACAGACACTCAAGGACTATGTCACAACATTGACAAACTCGGAGTATGTCTAGGAAAAGTCCTATGACATTTACAAAATATTTTTATTTGCACGAATATATGAGGTTAACATGTAAATAATATCATGATTTAATTAGTTATTTTAATTTGCATGATTATATGAGGTTAACATGTAAATAATATCATGATTTAATTATTTTTATTTGCATGATCATACGAGGTAAACATGTAAATAATATCATGATTTAATTATTTATTTGCATGATTATATGAGGTTAACATGTAAATAATATTATGATTTAAGATTATTTGCATGATAATATGAGGTTAACATGTAAATAAAATCCTAGTTGAGATTATATAATTTTCCAAAAGGGTTTTACATATTATGAATTAAAAGTAGTATTAAAATTTTACTGTATTGATGATGATTATGCATTATGATCTACGGTCTAGTGTATTTTTGATATGATAAATAAATGATTAATATTATTCATAGTCCTAGATAATGATGCAAGATCAACAATGTGTGTATATACTAGATGTTAATTATATGTGCATTTTAATTGTACTGATATAGCCGCTAAGAATATTATAACTGACTTAAATAAGGGTAATAAATTATATGGCAAGTGTAGACACTCTAATTTGTAAGAAAAAAAACTTGCTTTTTGATTTTTGTAGCTTCAGGAGGCTTGAGCGTGGCTCATTGACAATGTTATCATCTTTGATCCCAATTCCAATCCCAAATCCATTTGAAAGAAAATTCTCATTGAAATCCAAAGAATGTGTGAAATTACTAAAATAACATCAGTGGACCCCACTCGATTCATCATCCCCTAAAATCTATTTTTAACATTAGAAATGATTTCTAGGCTAAAAATGTGTTCCAACGCATATACAATTGTCTAGTTTCAAGATCCTAGAGTTGGTGGTGAAAGGAGTATTTTTGGTATTTAACAATTGAAGTTTGGGATAATAAAGAAAATAGATTAAATGAGTTTTGGATAATTAAAAATTAAAATTCATAGAATTTTGGATAATGGGAGGATAAATATGAGGTTGATTAGGTGTTAATGAGTTTAAAATTCTTTTATTAGTTTAGATTAGAATAGGATTTGGATTAGGATGAAAAGGGATAAATAAGATGCTTGATTAGATTAGAGTTAGGGTTAGGATTAGTGATTAAAAAAAATAGAAAATCAAATAAATCAAAAATGAGGAAAAGAAGGGGAGGAAGAGACTGTATGGTTTTTCTTCTTCAACTGGTTCTCAAAGAGATAAGAAAGAAGGGAGTCAATCGTCGGCATTTTCGCCGGCGATCTTAACCGTTTAAGAGACTATAAGAGGAAGGAGGAAAAATGAAGAGAGGAAATCAAGGAAAATTGAAGAAAAGTTGGAGGATTCAAAAGGCAAAAATTGCAGAAAAATCCAGGTTCGTCCCCTCTTCTTCTTCTTCTTCTCCAAATACCAACAAACCAACCTCAAATACCTTCGTCCCTGATTCAAAACTCTAAACGAATCCACCCAAATCCCTTTGATTTGTCCTTACAAATACACAAACCATAAACCTAGGTCGTTTGATCTAAAACCCCAACAAAATCCCGATCAAAACCGAGCCAACCCCTTTTTGTTTTCTGCAAAATTCCCAAGAAACCTAGGAAAACCTCAAACCCTTGTTCTTCAATCGATTCTGAACCTGCAAACCCTATACCAAAAACCCCCCATTAAACCCTTATTCGATCTGGACATCAAAACTCTAGCTAGATACCCCGAAATCGACCTCAAATCCCCAACGAATCCAATCTAAAACCAAGTAACCCCACCTCAGGTTTCTTCCCTATTTGCCAGTCATTGAAAATCACTGCAAAACCCTAGCCGAAATCCCAAAAAACCCTCTTCAAAAACCTGCAGAAATCACCATTAGAATCCACCATTCCAACCTGCTAAAACCCCAAGAAAACCCCTTCATAATCCTGCGAAAATTCCTGCCAAAAGTGCAAGAAAATCCCTTCAGAATCTCCTTTAAAAAATCTGCAAAAGCTCAATCTAAATTTTTTCTGATCCCCCCATTTTTTCCAGGCAAGCCGAGTTCTTCAAAAGTCATCAATTAAAGAGGAGATGGACCTCACTGCTACATGTAATTAATTTATTATTTTTTTTATTTGATTGAATTCATTAAATATCTGATTTTGTTCAAATTTCTTTGTGATCATAATCATATGCTTCAAATGAAGATTATATTTAAAATTTTGTTTATGATATTAGATTTTTAGGGCTCTTAAATTTTTTTATTTTTAGTTTTCATGCATTTTGATTTGGTTTATATCTTTAATATTTTTTGAGATTGGGTTTCATTAGTATTATCAATTTTTAGGGATAGGTTAATTAGAGATCCTTAGTCCTAGGTCATATAGGAATTTTTATATTTTATGTTTTAGGACTTTCTTGATTTTTTTTAGGTTCTTTTATTTCTTTATGTTTTAATTTAATTGGTCAAATAAGATTAAACCAGTTAACCGGTTAAATCGGAAGAGAGTGGGTGCCTAATACTTTTCCACTTTCTTAACTAAACCTCCCTACCCATTATGGTTAGACCATATTAAAACTTATTTTTTGGGTCTATTTTCGAGATTAAATGACCTACCTAGGTCACCATTCACACCTGAACCCAATGAATGGTGGCGACTTTGATCAACTCGATCTATCTGGGGTCCACCCGACCTGGGGTAATTCACAGTTAACGACTCCGCTGGGGATCGTCCCTTTTTATAGGCATGGAGAGGCGATCAACGACCTCTCCTTCTTCATCTCCAACTCAATCTTTGACCTCTTTTTTTCTGTGAAACCCTAACTCATTATCTCTTCTAACCCTCTCAAACTCTATTTCTCTCCTCTAATCTTCATCTCAATCTTAATCTCTATCTTTCAATCCAATCTCTTCTTTCCATCTTAATCTCCTTTGATTTGCCTTATCCTTCTTCCATTCTCCTCTTTCAAACCCTAACAGATTGGATAAGAAGAAGAACCCTTACGGGTTCAACCTTCTCCCATTTTTTTATTTTTATTTTTATTTTTATTTTTCTAATTTTCTTTATTATTATTAGTATTATTTTTTTGTTTTAATTCTATCATAATAACTAATCAAAGTCATAATCTAATCTAAAAGCATTAGTGATCCTAATCTAAATCATAACTTAATCTAAAAGTATTACTAATCGTAATCTTAACCTTAATCCTAATCCAGGTCTAATCTAACCATTTGTTTATTATTATATTTTTATTTATTCTCTCCTCATATAATTGATTTATTAATATTGAAAATACGCTTCACACTTCTAACCTCAAAATTTGACCAAATTACAGGCATTCGAAGGATTTTGCACGAAAAAATGAAATCCGAAACCGGGATATTTTTTTGACGTCTCAAATCCCAAATTTGACCCAAAATGATATCGGGGGTAAAACAATAATTTACTCCTATGATCTTGAAACTAGACGATTGTATACTCGTTGGAACGTATTTTCCGTTCAGAATTCATCTATACAGTTAGAAATTGAATTTGGGGAACAACGAATCGCATGGGATCCATTGAGGATATATTGGTAATTTCACAATTTTTTTGGATTTCAATGGGAATTTTGACTCAATTGGATTTGGGATTGAGGATGATGATAAGATTGCCAAGGTCCAAAGCTCAAGCCTCTAGAAGGTACAAAAATCAAAAAAAAATTATTTTCATACAAATTGGGGTGTCTACAGCTGTCCCTCTCTGTCAGAATCGCAAGCGATGAATTGCAAAGACAAAGACATAACCCCGATTTGCATGAAAATAATTGCTTTTTGATTTTTGAAGGTTCTGGAGTAGCTTGGCAATCTTATCATCATCCTCAATCCCAAATCAATTTAAGCCAAAATTCTCATTGAAATCTCGAAAATCTGTAAAATTATCAAAATACCCTCAGGGGTCCCATGCGCTTCGTCGTTCCCCAAATTCTATTTCTGACTGTATAGATGAATTCTAGGCGGAAAATGCGTTCCAATGGGTATACAATTGTCTAGTTTCGAGATCATAGGAGAAATTACTGTTTCACCCCGACATCGTTTTGGGTCAAATTTAGGATTTGAGACGTCAGAAAAATATCCTGCTTCAGATTTCATCTTTTTGTGAAAAATCCTTTGAATGGTTGGACATTGGTCAAGTTTTGAGGTTAGAAGTGTGAATGTTATTTTTGGTATTAATAAATCAATTATGTTGGGAGATAATAAATAAAAATATAATAATAATAATAAAAAGAAAGGGTTAGATTAGACTTGGATTAGGATTAAGGTTAAGATTAGGGTTAGTAATCCTTTGAGATTAAGTTATGATTTAGATTAGGATCATTAATGCTTTTAGATTAGATTAGGACTTTGATTAGTTATTAGGATAGAATTAAAATAAAATAATAATAATAAATATAAATAAAAAATGGGAGAAGGTTGAACCCGTAAGGGTTCTTCTTCTCCATTCTCTTAGGGTTTGAAATAGGAAAATGGAAGAAGGATAAGGCAAATCAAAGAAGGAGAATGAGATGGAAAGAAGAGATTGGATTGGAAGATTAAGATTGAGAGGGAGATTAGAAGAGAGAAAATGGAAGAAGGATAAGGCAAATCAAAGAAGGAGAATGAGATGGAAAGAAGAGATTGGATTGGAATATTAAGATTGAGAGGGAGATTAGAAGAGAGAGAGAGAGAGAGAGAGAGAGAGAGAGAGAGAGAGAGGTAGGGTTTTACAGAGAAAAAAAGGGGAAAGATTGAGTTGGAAATGAATAAGGAGAGGTCGCCGATCGTCTCTCCACGCCTATAAAAATTGGTGATCCCCAGCAGAGTCGCCATCTGTGAACTACCCCGGGTCGGGTGGACCCCAGATAGATCCGGTTGATTGTAGTTGCCACCATTCATTAGGTTCAGGTGTGAATGGTGACTTAGGTAGGTCATTTGATCTTGAAATAGACCCAAAAAATAAGCTTTAATATGGTTTAACCAGAATGGGTAGGGAGGTTTAGTTAAGAGAGCAGGAAGGTATTAGGCACCCACTCTCTTCTGATTTAACCGGTTACTTGGTTTAATCTTATTTGACCAATTAAATTAAATCATAAAGAAATAAAAGAACCTAGAAAAAATCAAGAAAGTCCTAAAAACCTAAAATATAAAAATTCCTATATGACATAAGACCTAAGGATCTCTATTTAACGTATCCCTAACAATAAATAATACTAAGAAAACCTAATCTCAAAAAATATTAAAGATATAAACAAAATCAAAATGCATGAAAACTTAAAAAAAAAAAAGGATTTAAGAGCCCTAAAAATCTAAAATCATAAACAAAAATTTAAATATAATCTTCATTGAAGCATATGAATCTGATCACAAAGAAATCTAAATAAAATCAGATATTTAATGAATCAAATCTAATAAAATAATAAATTAAATACCTGTAGCACCGAGGTCCATCTCCTCTTTGATTTTTGACTCTTAAAGAACTCGGCTTGTTCGGCAAAAATGGCGGGATCAGAGAAAATTCAGATCAGGGTTTTTGCAGATTTATTAAAGGGGATTCTGAAGGGATTTTCTTGGAATTTGCATAGGGTTATGAAGGGGTTTTCTTGCGGTTTTAGCAGTTTGAATAGTGGATTCTAATGGTGATTTCTGTGGGTTTTTGAAGAGGGATTTTTTGGATTTCGGCTAGGGTTTTGCAATGATTTTCAATGAATGGCGAACAGGGAAAAAACCTGGGGTGATGGGGTTACTTGGTTTCGGATTAGATTCGTTAGGTTTTTTTTAAGGGGTTCTAAGGGAGGTTGAAGAAGATTCTGTTGATGTTAGGGTTTGGGTGAATATGAAGATTTTGGGGTTTTTGGATGGGAAAACGAAGAGGGTTTTAGGGGTTTTAATTTACGGTTTTGTTGAGTTTGAATGGAAATTTTTGAGGTCGATTTCGGGGTATCTAGCTAGGGTTTTGATGGCCAAATCAAATGAGGGTTCAATGGGGGGGGTGGGTTTCTTCGGGATTTTGCAGAAAACAAAAAGGGGTTGACTTGGCTTTGATCGGGATTTTGTTGAGGTTTTAGATTAGACGACCTAGGGTTATGATTTGTGTATTTGCAGGGATGAATCAAAGGGTTTGGGTGGTTTAGTTTAGGTTTTGAATCAAGGACGAAGGTATTTGGGGTTGGCTTTGAATCTGGGTTTTGACAGGTCTTAGAGAGAAACAAAAAGTCGGGGTTTTGTTGTTATTTGGAGAAGAAGAAGAGGGGACGAACCTGGATTTTTCTGCCATTATTGTCTTTTGAATCCTCCAACTTTCCTCCGATTTTCCTTGATCTCCTCTCTTCTTTTTTCCTCATCCTTGTTCCTTTGATTTCTTCTTCCTCTTATAGCCTCTGAAACGGCTAAGATCGCCAATGAAAACGCCGACGATCGACTCCCTTCTTCCTTATCTCTTTGAGAACCAGTTGAAGAAGAAAAACCATACGGTCTCTTCCTCCTCTTCGTTTCCTCTTTTTTGATTTTTTTTATCACTAATGCTTACCCTAACTCTAATCTAATTAAGCATCTTAATTATCCCTTCTCATCCTAATCCATATCCTATTCCAATCTAAACTAATAAAAGAATTTTAAATTCATTAACACCTAATCAACCTCATATTTATCCTCTCATTATCCAAAATTCTATAATTTTTAGTTTTCTAAATTCCATTTAATCTATTTCTTTATTATCCCAAACTTCAATTATTAAATACCAAAAATACTCCTTTCACCAACTCCAGGATCTAGAACTATACAATTGTATACGCATTGGAACACATTTTTAGCTTAGAATTCATTTCTAATGTTAAAAATAGATTTTAGGGGATGATGAATCAAGTGGGGTCCAGTGAGGGTATTTTAGTAATTTTACACATTTTTGGATTCAATAAGAATTTTGGCTCAAATGGATTTGGAATTGGGATCGAGATGATAACATTGCCAAGGTGCCAAGCTCAAGCCTCCAGAAGCTGCAAAGAACAAAAAACAAGTTTTTTTCCGTGCAAATTGGGGTGTCTACAAAAGGTTCCCCAAGGTGTGATAAGTGTTGTTTTCTCCCTATCCTCTTCTGCTATTTTGATCTGGTTATACCCTGAGAAGCCGTCCATGAAAGAGAACACATCATTACGGGCGGTACTATCCACCAAGATATTTGTGAGGTAAGGGAAAGTCATCCTTGGGACTTGCTTTATTTTAATCTCTATAGTCGATGCACATCCGTACTTTATCGTCTTTCTTTGATATAGGGACGATGTTGGCTAACCACTCTGGGTATGTTGATACTACCAAGAATCCAGCTTGAAACTATTTCATCACTTCTTCTTTAACCATCAGCATCCATTTGGGTTTTAAGCGCCTCAGCCTCTATTTTACTGGTCTGTGCCTTAGCAAGATAGGAAGTCGATGTACAACCATGTCGATATCCAACCCTGGCATATCTTCATAAGACCATGTAAGTAAATCTTGATACTCTCTTCAATCATATCTTCTTTCTGCAACGAAGAGAGATCCAATCTTCACAATTTTGGGATCATCCTTAGTCACTATGTTTACCTGGTCGCTCTCTTCTATATTGTGTTGAACGCCTTTCTCGTAACGCTCTAAAAGATGTTGGAATTCTTTTGGGGTGGTTTCTTCTTCGTCCTCACTCTCTTCTTTGATCCCATGATGTCGAAGTCGAGCTCAAGGTCAAATTCATACTCACCCACTCCCATTCTCTTCGTTCATATAACTCATTCTTAAAGGAAATTTTTTGAAAACGTTTTTGATTTAAAGGAAAATTTTTAAAATCATTTTGTATTTTTTGATGTGAGCCTTCAGAAAATTCTCTTCTGTAAGACGAGGGCTCATTGCCGTCTTCTGAGGGAGGGACTCTATCAATGAAGTTTTTTTTTTTTTTTTATAAGCCGTAGCCTTCTGAGGGAGGGACTCTATCAATGAAGGTTTTTTTTTTTATAAGCCATAGAGGTTCGAGAACCTCATGCGAATTCAAATGTTATGGGGAGTGCCTACTAGTTGTTCAAAACAAAGCCTTCCTCAGCTTGATGGATGAACTGAGAGAGATCCTCTCGCTCCTTATCTGATAGTACAAAAACATCTTCTGTGATGTCTTTTAAGATCAGGTCCTGTTGTGGAACTTCAACAGTTGTCCAATCGATGAATGGTAGTTCTGTCTTAGGCTTTCTCTTTCTTCCATGTACTACAGGTTCTGAGTCTCTTTCTCTTTGCTCCATACTTTCATTTGCCTCTGTCAGCATAAATTCGGTCTTAGTATCGAGTCTTTCTGCTTCCATCTTTATTTCCTCACTGAATAGCATCCCAATGCCTTCAAGGTTGCTGCCCACGGTTCGTCCTCAAAGCTCAGCTCAGAAGAGGTTGATTCGGATGAGATGGATTTGGAATCTAGATTTTTGGATTGGATGGTGAAGTTAGGTATGAAGAGGTCATTTCTGGTAGAAAATTGCGGTTCTTTAGAGATATGGACCCTTGGATGAGATATAACTCGTGGTTCGGTTGGAAGGAGGTCTGATTGGTTTGTATAGATGGAGATGTATTTCCTAAACCTACAAACACAGATGCAGTCAAACTTTATTATGATTAATATTCTTGTAGAATCCAATTTTTGAAAGGATATAAGGTCATCTTTTCAAATCCCCTTGCTAAAATCTAACCCTTGTTTGGCCCATTTGAGCCTTAAATATTTTGTTCTTAACTCAGAACCAGCTCAGTCATAAAACACTTAGAATGGAAAACTGGGGTTCCACAAATGAAGTGAATATGGGGCAAAAAAGTCAAAGAAATGAAATTGGGACACAAAAAAAATTGAATGAAGTGAGCAATAAGGGAAAACAAGTCAAAAGAGAAATAAGGGACCAAAGGAAGAAAGCCGAAGTAAGCAATAGAAAAAAAAAAAATTTGTACATGAGCTGACTGGTTCAACCCAATAAACCATTAATAATTATTTTTTAGCCTACCTTTCTTTTCTTAAGACCCTACCCGAGCCTATGTTTCGCCCTATTTACTAAGCTCTCCTTGATAAATAATGGATTCTACATGATTATTTTGGCATTCAATCATCTGTGTTTAGGTAATGAAGGACATACATGCGTATTAAATGTGAATATATATATATATATAAGAGGCATGATTGAAAGGGCGCAATGAAAACCAGAAAAGGCGTTGTGAGTAAAAGAATCAAGTCATGGCAAGATACAAAAACCACAGGCATGATGAAAACCCAAAAGGGTGCCATAGCGCAAAAAGATTTGTGGAGCCGGTTCTGGTGAAAACGTCACTGGCATCAGGAGCAATAATGGCTAAAAACAATTATGATCCCAAGTCTGAGTTGGAGACCATCATTGTCAAAAAGGAAGTTGCAAATTTGAGTCTAAGACCATCAACTCTAGAAGGGAAATGACTCTAAAGAACCTTAAGTGATGCCCAGTTGATCTCTTCTACATCAGTTTGAATACCCTTATCGTTGCTCAACCGCCTTGGTCATTCTATTTAGTTCACTCAATTCATTATTTTAAAGGAATGTTTTCTATTTAAAAAAAAAAAAAAAAAAAAAAAACTTAAGGCCAATGATGACAAATCTAGGGTTTTCTTAAAATGTTTTAGTTTTCAAATCTATACATTATTTAAGGCCACAAAAATCAAAAGAATTTTCTTTTTTCAACATGCATATTTTCTTGTTTTCCTTTATCTTTTAAGATATCACAGGTACCAAAGGAGAAAGAAGGAGCATTCAATCTCAATAAAGCATGTTATCATACCGTTGGAGGAACATGCTTAGAGGATGTATTTGGACTATCCCCAACAAAGGCAGTATGAAATTCTCAAGGATCGCGGCTCAAGAGATGACCCAATTTATCCCAACACAATTATTTGAAGATGATTGAATCATGAAGGAAGATGGAATAGCTAAAACGAAAAGCAAGATAAGGAAGAAATTAATTTTTATTGTAAGTGTCAGTTGAGTCAAAAGCATTCCTGTCCCCATTGGATCTTGTTTTACATATAGACTTGGTCCCAAACAGTGATGCGACAATAATCAATGAAGTTGGGACTTGTCCAATCCTTTGAAGCAGCCAAATGAAGATCTGACTTGACTCAATAAGTCATGGTCTTCACCTATCTCTAAGTTCATGAGCTAAATTTTGCCTAAAGTAAAATTTATTTTTCATATGTTGAACTTCCACAAAGCATTCTTCATCAAAATACCTTTGAACTCTGGGCAATAAGTAAGTCCTAGAAAAGAACCCCTTTAATGGTCTGGGCAATGAGTAAGTCCAAGAAAAGAACCCTTTTTTATGGTCAGGCAGAGGCATAGCCCCCAGATCAATTTTTTTTTACGTTGATCCTATGGAAGTTCAATATGTAACGATTGATTTAATTCAAGTAAAATCTTTTTGTGAACCCTGCAAATCAAGGTTATGTCTTTATCTTTGCCATTAATCACTTGTGATTCTGACAAAGAGGTACAGCTGTAGACACCCCAATTTGCACGGAAAAAAATTGTTTTTTGACCTTTGCAGCTTCTGGAGGCTTAAGCTTGGCATCTTGACAATGTTATCATCTTCGATCCCAATTCTAAATCCATTTGAGCCAAAATTCTCATTGAAATCCAAAAAAAGTGTAAAATTACTAAAATATCCTTAGAGGACCCCACTCGATTTCATCATCCCCTAAAATCTATTTTAAACATTAGAAATGAATTCTAGGCTGAAAATGTGTTCCAACGCATATACAATTGTCTAGTTTCAAGATCCTGGCGTTGGTGGTGAAAGGAGTTTTTTTGGTATCTAATAATTGAAGTTTGGGATAATAAAGAAAATAGACTAAATGGGTTTTAGATAATTAAAATTAAAAATCATAGAATTTTGGATAATGCAAGGATAAATATGAGGTTGATTAGGTGTTAATGAGTTTAAAATTCGTTTACCAATTTAGATTTGAATAGGATTTGGATTAGGATGAGAAGGGATAAGTGAGATGCTTAATTAGATTAGAGTAAGGGTTAGGATTAGTGATAAAAAAGAAAAATCAAATCAAATCAAATAAATGAAAAAAGAGGAAAAGATGGGGAGGTTTGCTTGCTTACTCCCAAGTGCAGGAGATCGAAGAAATATAATTCTCGGTAAGTCCGAGTTCCAACCACAAAGAGCAAGGATATTCAAGACAATGGGATTAAAGAACAAATGTAATA